>PVIR01016713.1:0-36152 GCA_004026965.1 Petromus typicus | reverse complement strand
TGTAGATTTTGTTTTCAGAGTCATACTGTCCCCCATCTCTGTCTCTGTCTCTCTCTCATTTGGATTTTTTGTTTGTTTGTTTGTTTTTTGCGACAGGGTCTCACTTTGTAGTTCAGGCTGGCCCTGAGCTCGGCCTCCAACTCATAGCAACCCTCCTGCTTCTGCCTCCTGAGTCCTGGGATTACAGATGTGAGCCATCATGCCCTGGATTGTGGTGTGTGGTACTGATTGCTGGTGGGCATGAGTCACCATGCCTGGCATTGTTGTATGTGGTTACCAGGGATCGAACCCAGGTTCTTATGCTTGCAAGGCAGGCACCGGAACCACTAAGCTAACTCCCCAGCCCCCGATTGGTTTTTTTGAGACAGTGTCTCCCCATGTAGTGCAGGGTGGCCTTGAACTTACTGTGTAGCCCAGGCTGGCCTGGAACTTCTTTTACCTCAGCCTCCAAGCAGCTGGAATCACAAGCATGCACCACCACGCCTTCTTCCAATTCAGCACTTTTTTCAGGGTAGCCTGGAAATGACATCATATGGCTTCCCAGGGCCTCCTGCTCCTCTGTCGGAATAGTGCCTAGTGGTGACTTTCCGACGTCATCTTCAAGATGCCATCTCTTATGTGAAGAGTGAGAGACACATGTGGGGGGCCTGTCTAGCTAGGGACATCTGGGCATTCACCGGCAGGGTGGGAATAGGGAAGGAAATGCAGTGTGTAGATAAGTGGCATATCCATTACAGGGAGAGTCTTCAATTTTGATGGCTCTCAGAGTAAAAGTTCTTCATGTTGCCTTGATTGCGTGGGATTGTCTTAGGTGATGGCGAGTAAGATGGCAGTGGCTTTTACAGAGCTGTGTTTTACGTTTTTTAAAGAGTGAGGTCTGAGGATCTAGCTCATGTGGCACTGTGCCTACCTTGGAAGCACAGGGCCTGAGTTCTGTCCCGGGGACCAAAAGAAAAAAATAATCCCAATAAAGAGTGCACTGTTTGTGTTTATGATTAGAAAGTGTCTTCCAAGAGGACAGCATTTCTGTGTGTTTAGGTATTTTCCTCAGGTATTTGGGGCACTGACATGCTGTCTCGTCCTGTTTTTCTTTCAGTGAAAGCTCGGACGGCTCAATTAGCCAAGATAAAGTGGGTCATAAGTGTGGCTTTCTACATCCTGCAGGTAAGTGCTGAGCACCGACTCCGGAAGAGGGGCCTGCAGAGCTCAGGCAGGCCCAGGGCTCAAAGTGCTGCTGGTGTGTTAGTAACGGCACCCAGAGTCAAGTCACTTGTTACCCACCTGCCACTCCTCCCCCTTCTTCTGTCCTGTTTCCTTCTTCCTCCCTCCTTGGTGCCAGGGATGGAGCCTGGGACCCCGGGTGCTGTCGGAGCCCTTTACACTGTGCCCCTCCTGGCCCAGGGAATTTCTGAGTTAGCTGTGAAGGGAACTTTTCTCCTGGTCAGAGCGACTGGAGACTGGGCTTCCCTACCACCTCGACTCTGGAGGGATTTGGGAGATCTTCTAGTTGCCTCGCTGCAGTCCATGGCAGGCTGGACGTGCAGCAAGATGCTCCCAGGACCCGGCAGGCCGCCTTGGCCAGGGCTCATCAGAAGTGTCTTGCAGGCTGCCCTGATGATCTCGCTGATCTGGAAGTACTATTCCGTCCCTGTGGCTGTGGTGCCGAGCAAGTGGATAACCCCGCTGGACCGGCTGGTGGCCTTTCCTACCAGAGTGGCAGGTAAGAACTTTCTGGAAAGCATGGGAGGCTGTGCACAACAGGGCGAGGCCTGTGGCGGAAGGAGAGTTGTGCCTATGTGTCCAGCGGCACCTTGCGTCCACTTCACAGTGGCTGCTGGAGAAGCTGCCTGGCCTGTCAGGGTCTTCACTGCAGTCTGCTTCTGGAAGGCCTGAACCAGCACAGAGCCTCCGTCTCCAATTCCTCATCCTTGTGTGGTCAGCCTTTCTCCAGCACATTCGGCTGTTTCATTGTTGGAAAATAGTCTGCATCTTTGCAAACTGGTTAGAAATATAGGAACAATTTTTTTTAAATGTTTTTGAGACAGGGTCTCGTTTTGTAGTTCAGGCTAGTCCTGAACTCAGCCTCAAACTCAGCAATCCTCCTACCTCTGCCTCCCAAGTGCTGGGATCACAGGTGTGAGCCACCATACCCAGCATTGTGGTATGTGGTTACTGGGGATTGAATTTGGGACCATGGGCTTGCAAGACAGGTGCCAGAACCACTGAGCTAAATCCCTGGCCCAGGAACAGTTTTTTAAGAGGTTCAGTAGTGGCTATGGGAAAAAATGAGAATTAAGTTGTGTCTTATACTGGTACAAATACCCATTGTGGAGTGCAATTATGCTGTATATATGTAATATACCAATAAAGATTTCAATTAAAAAAAAAAAAAGAGGAGGGCCGGGGAGTTAGCTCAGTGGTTCCAGTGCCTGTGTTGCAAGCACAAGGGCCGGGGTTCGATCCCTGGTTAACCATACACCATACGTAGGGTGTGGAGACTCACGCCCAGCAGCAACCAGTACCACATACCACAGTGCCGGGCGTGGTGGCTCACACCTGTAATCCCAGCACTCGGGAGGCAGAGGCAGGAGGATTGCTGCCAGTGAGTTTGAGGTGAGCTCAGGGCCAGCCTGAACCACAAAGCGAGACCCTGTCTAAAAAAAAAAAGAGGTTCAGTAGTTATGGAAAAGTCCTTTTTAATGTTGTGGGGTTTTATTTTGAGACAAAAATCCAGACTCTAACTTGGCAGCTTTTGTAGTACAGGCTGGCCTTGAGCTCACTATGTAGCCCAGGCAAGCCTTGAACTCACAACAGTCCTCCTGCCTCTGTGTCCTGAGTGCTAGGATCACAGGTGTGAGCCAGCACAACCGGCACTGTGGTATGTGGTGACTGGGGATTGAACTCAGGACCTTGTACTTGCAAGGCAGACACTGGAATGTGGTGTATATATATATATTTTTTTTTTTTATAGTCTGATTTTCAGACGATACAGTGAAGGTTATCCAGCACATACTATCTTCTATCTTTTTAACTTTTTATTGTTATACTACCTTTTTTGGGAGAGAGGTGAGTATCTCATGATGCAGCTCGGCTTGGCCTCTGTCTCACTATGTAGCCCAGGCTGGATATAAATTCATGATCCTCCTGCCTCTGCCTCCTGTATTCTGGGATTACAGGTATGCACCACTCGCACTGCTTTTAGGCTTTATATTACGAGCTCATCCCGTTTGCTTTACCCTGACGGCTCTGTAATGAAATCCAGACTTCATCACTTGGTGGCAGTGCCCAGGTTCCCCTCACACCAGCGATTTCCTGGAGGCTGGGAGGTCCCAGACTGAGGGATGAGCAGGCCGTGTGTTGAGAGCCCATTCACTGTCCCTGGACGGTCCCTTCTCGCTGGGTCCTGGCGTGGTGGGATGGAGGGAGAGCTTGCTCGCTCGCTCGTTTGATCGATCGCTCGCTCGGTCTTCTCTCCTCAGGGCTGCCCTGCTGGTGTGGTCGCTTCCCCTGTGGCCGCCTCCTCACACAGTCCCTGTGAAGATTTCAGCACAGGAGCTGGGGAGGGTCCAGACCCACTGAGGGAGTAGCATGTCCATCAGCCTTTTTCCTGAAGAATTTTTAGACCTGCTCCTCGTCTGGATGCTTCATACTTGGCTTTTTTACTGGGGTTTTTTGTTTGGTTGTTTGGGTTTTTTTTTTTGAGACAAGGTCTTGGTATGTAGCCTAGGCCTCCCTCAAACTTGGGATGACCCTCCTGCCTCTGCCTCTTGAGTGCTAGAATCAAGGTGTGTGCCACCATGCCTGGCTATTTCCTGTTAAGAGGCGTTTATTTTGGTTCTGACTGTTGGCTGTGGAGCCATTGCTGTGGCACCTCCCTCGTGGGTGAGTCTGGGGCTGTGATTTGGGATGACGCTGCAGGTGAATTACAGTCTCAGAAGAAATGGCTCCTTCAGAGACTTCCGGGTCAGCCGTGTCCCCTTCTCCTTTCCTTGGCACAGCTGGCCCAGGCAGGGTGTCCGCCATGTGTCTCACGGTGCTGCTGGCCGCTGTCACAGTCCTGGCCAGGGGCGGCTCATGTTCTCGGTTACCTGCAGGGTGTGAGGCCCATGAGGGTGAGCACCGCTTTGTGACAGTGCTTCTTGAGAAAAGAAAAGGAAGTCGTGTCCTGGGTGCTCTGCGGCGTGTCTGTGCCGGGCAGCCAGCCCGCTCTGCATAGGCGGGCGCCTCTGTCCACGCGCAGCCCTGTGGTCTGAGGCTGATGGATCCGAACCTTAGATGTGGCCTTTGTCTGCCCAGCACTGCCCAGAAAGAATGGATATCCTCTTAGATCCTGTAAGTGAAGAAGGAGAGGAGGAAGTGTGCCCAGGCCTCTTGGCTTGATCTCTGAGGTCTGCGTGTCTTTTATTTTCAGGGGGCGTTGGAATCACCTGTTGGATTTTAGTCTGTAACAAAGTTGTGGCTATCGTGCTCCATCCTTTCAGCTGAAGAGGAAAATGAATATAGATCCAAGACGTCTCTTCTGATAGACACTTCGAGACAAAAGGCCATAAGCGGTTTTTCTGTTGAACATGTTTGTTCTTGTAATTTATGTGATAGTCCTATAAGAATTTTCATTTTCTGTACCTGTCATTGAGCCAGAAAGCCCAGTTTATGACATGTGTAACAACCAACACCATGCTAGGTTTGCAACAAATAGGAAACCTTTTGTGGTGGCTCCATGCTGATTTGCATTGTCTGCGCATTTCGTTCTTGCCAAGTGGAAAGTCAGCATTTTCTAACAAGGCAAGTACTTTAAAGACTTAATGCTATTTTTAATCCAGTTTGGACAGTAACTTAATTTAAATACCACTGTGATCTTACTTTGCTTTGAAACTCATCAAATTTAGTACTTGATGCTTTTTGATGCAAAAATTTTGTCAAGAAACTGGTCACTTGATTGTGCATATGCAAGCTCAAGGTCATTAGTGTGACCTGCTGCTATTTCCAGCCAAACAATTGGTTTGATTTTTGTCACTTTTGGTACTCGCACCTCCCAGAACTAATTAACAATTGTACTGAGGTACTACTGTACTAGAATTTGAAAATCTGTTTCTAATTTAATGTAGTACAGTTGAAAGAATAACACTAATTGACAACGTTTATGCTCTTTCTTCTGTTTAAAATGTTGTTAGGCATTTGTATAATGTATTATTTACTTACTTGAAACTGTTAATTTTTCATTGCAGAGTTTTAGAAATGCATTTGTGAGACCATGTTTTGTATTTCTGCAGTTTCAGATGAAGTATATTTTATACGCATTTGGTATGTATGGTATATAGAGAAGCAAAGTGAGGTCTGATTAAATTCATCTGAACGGATATTTACTTGGGCTGTAAAGTATAATTCCGCTAAACCTATTTTTTTGAAGCACTTTTTCTAATTAAAATATTTGCAGTTGCTCTTGTGACTTTGTTCTGGCAGCTACGTCCTTGTTGTAAGCGGCCTTCGCTCAAGAGACCTAAGTTTTGTCACCGGTTTTTGAAAGATCACATTTGTGTTCTTGTTCCCTAGTGATACAGTGAGCTCAGCTTTATGTCCCCTAAATGTGCTAGGGGACAAAGCTGCAGCCCTGAAGACGCCAGGTGGGTTTCATCCCAGCATTTCAACTCAGACCTGCCCCAGCCAGGCGCCCTCAGCTGGCTCAGGATTCAGATGACGCCCATGGCAGGCCTGGCCACCCGCCTCCTGACTGATGGGCCTCATCCTCTGGTGTGTGTGATGCATCTCCCCATGGCCAGAGGAAGAGCTGTGACTGCTCATACCATTCCTAGTTATGAGGCCCAAGTCGGGAAGTGTAGTCGCCTTGTATGTGTTGTTGCATCAGAGAGGTTTTAAAAAATTGTATTTGTGGGGTGGCGGAATTAGCTCAGTGGTTCTAGTGCCTGTCTTGCAAGCGCCAGGACCAGGATTCGGTCTTCGGTAACCACGTACCATACTGGGTGTGGAGACTCATGCCCAGCAGCAACCAGTATCACATACCACAGTGCCGGGCGTGGTGGCTCACGCCTATAATCCCAGCACTTGGGAGGCAGAGGCAGGAGGATTGCTGTGATGTGAGTTTGAGGCTGAGCTCAGGGCCAGCCTGAACTACAAAGCGAGACCCTGTCTCAAAAAAAAAAAAAAATTGTATTTGTTTAAAAATAGATAGTAAAGAAAGTATGACTTTGGGCTGAGCGTGGCGGTGCACACCTGTAATCCCAGTGCTCAGGAGGCTGAGGCAGAAGGATTGCCGCAAGTTTGAGGCCAGCCTGGGCTATACATAGCGAGAAACTGTCTCAAAACCCTAACTGACCTGTCATCAAATTCTCAGTTCGCCCTTGTTGCCAGTTCTTGTGATTCTCCCATGATAGCCCTGTGTTTCTGAACACCGACTTAGGTGCTTTTTAGGTAGGTTTTAGAAGGCTGTTTTCAATTAGAAAATGTTCACTGGGCCCCGTGAGCCGTGCGCTGTGACTGTGCCCAGGGAGCTGGTGGGTGCACGGAGCACGGCTTCACCCTTGCCTTCGTTCTGCCTTCTCTCTATCCCATTCCTGTTTGCAAGACTGTAGTACCTTTTATTTTTAATCATAAAAGTAAAACATGGGAAAATTAAAGTTTTTTTTTTTTAATTCTAACTTGGATAGTGCAGGCAAAGAGCAAGAGAGCACAGCCCCTGCTGCTGCACAGGAACAGGTCGTGGGTGCTAATAACCGGTCTTTTCTCATCATGTTTAGAGATGAGAAGTTGTTTTTTTTTGAGACAGGGTCTTGCTATTATAGTTTAGACTGGCCCTGAACTCAGCCTTTAACTCGCAGCAATCCTCCTGTCTCTGCCTCCTGAGTGCTGAGATTACAGGCCTGAGCCAAAATGCCCAGCACTGTGGTATGTGGTTCTGATTGCTGGTTGGTGTGAGTCACCACGCCTGGCAATGTTGTATGTGGTTACTGGGGCTTGAATTTGGGACTTTGTGCTTGCAAGACAGACACGGGAACCACTGAGCTAAATCCTTAGCCCAAGATGAGACATTTTTAATTTTAAAATATTTTATGTCTATTTGAAGATATATGTATATATGTATATAAAATGTGTACTAAAATTACATATTTTAAAATACATTTTATGGCCTTACATAAAAACAGACATTTGATTTAAAATATTCATAATATAGTACTCTTTATAACAATTTTGTCATAGGTTTATGGTCCACTAGCCAGGGAGACCTTTGTGTGTACAAATTCATGGTCACTTTCAGATGGGGCCTGTGCTTGTATTTTGACACAAGGTCTTACTGTGTAGTCCAGGCTGGCCTTGAACTCACTTTGTAGCCCCACGCTGCCCTCAAACTGACAGCAGTCCCCCTGCCCCAGCCTTCTAAGTGCTAGGATCACTGGTGTGTACCACCACACCCAGCATGTTTATTTCTTCTTTTTTTCTTTTGAGACAGGGTCTTGGTATGTGATTCAGATTTGCCTTGAACTCACCGGCCTGGAATTTGAGGTTCTCTCCTGCCTCAGCCTCCTGAGTGCTGCGATTCCCTGTGTGCACAAGGATACTGAGCTTCTTTATTTTAGTGTTTAATTTCATTGGGGTGTGTGTGTGATTCCCTAGTCACTGTATTCCTCCTGGGGCGTTGGTTCACACACACACATAACACACACACACAAACACACATCACACCATCGTTCTACTCCACCACCCCCCCCCGTCCTCTCCCAGAACATCCTTCCCACCCCCACAGGGTCTGCCTCCCTGTTCCCATCATCCCTTTTCTTTTTCTTTAAATATTTGCATTTTGGGTTTCTCATATGTCTGTCACTTATGGGGAAGTGGATGCACCTGCAGACCTCGATGGCTGGTGAGTTCTCTGGCACATAGGGATGTTGCTGGGCCCACCCTGGCTGGCAGCCTGGCGGCTTCTTTCCCTGTGCACCCTCAGCTTGGCGGGGCTCAGGAGCCGCCGCTCTGAGTCTGGACCTCTACGCCTTCACTGCTTCCCTGGCCCCCCGGGGTGGTGACCTCGCTGTCCTCGGCAGTGTCTATGGAATCAGCCTGCCAGTTTCATGGTGACTTAGTGTCTGCAGCTGCAGGCTTTGGTGGCCTCTGTTTGAAGATTCTGTTTTTAGATAACGAAAGGTTTCCTTTCTCCAGGTGCCCGAGTGCTGTTAGCACCACTGTGCATTTGTGAGGCTTTCTTGTACCCTTCCCAGCTGCCAGAAAAGTCACCGTGGTTTCCCACCTGGGCCAGGGCGTGTCGTACACGACGTGTGCTTTTTGAAGTCGAGCTATCACCACTAAACAACTCGGGAGCATTTCCTTGTCTGCTGTGGTGATGTTGGAGCCTTGCAGCGGTATCGTGGATGGAGGCTGTGACTGGTTCCTGTGCTGCGAGAATCAAGCCAGGTGTCCTGCCTGGCCCGGTCTCTGTACGAGGCAGCTCTTTGTCAGGCCCCCACACTCAGAGTTCTGCGTTCTCCCTGGGTCCAGGGACAGTGCACATGGATGTCATGTCATTTTGCCAAGATTTTAATTAAGGGTAGTGGACCCTGAAAGGTGAGGTAACCAGAGAACCATTATTCCTTTGTGTTCATTTGAGAGGGCATTTGTTTTGTTTTTGAGCAAGGTCTTGCTATGTAATCCAGGCTGGTCTTGAATTTACAGCAATCCTCCTGCCTTGGCCAAGTTTATAAGGGTGCTCCACTACATCCTGAATCTTTAAAAAAAACTGTTTTGCTGGGTGTGGTGGCTCATCTGTAATCCTAGTACTTGGGAGGCAGAGGCAGGAGGATGCTGTGAGTTCGAGGCTGGCCTGGCCAACATAGTGAGTTCTGGGGCCAGCCTGAACTACAAAGTGAGTCTCTAAAAACTAAAAAACTAAATAAGTTGCTTTCATTAAGTCTTGGGAGGTATAAAAGAATGCTAAAATACATGTTTCATATCATAAGTCATGCTAGTATTTCCCACTCAGGAGGCTGAGCTGGGAGGATCACAGCAAATTCAAGGCCAGCCTGAACTACACAGTGAGACTATAAAAAATAGAATAAAGTAGAGGGACACAGTTGGGCCCTGGTGGCCAAGTCCAGCTGGCCACCCTCTCATCCAGATGCCCACAGCACCTGTTTGTATGTGGGCACTGTACATGTGCAGCCTGTGGGGGTGGAGGTGAGCTTGTGACAGAGCCGGAGCCAGTACAGCTTCAGAAGGGTGAGCATAGTTACGGTCTGGTCGTTTACAGAGAACTTCCCTGATCTGTGCCTTGGAATTTCCCTTCAGGAGAGTCTGATGGTGGCAGACTTTTGATCTTTTGTTTTCTTATTTAGAGACAGGGTCTCATAGTGTAATTCAGGGTGGCCTTGAACTAACTCTGTAGCCCAGGCTGGCCTTACACTCACAGCGATCCTCCTGCCTCAGCCTCCCGAGTGCTCGCACTGCAGGTGTTCACCACCATGCCCTGTCCACGTTTTGTATCTACTTTGTCCTTTCCTTCCCAGCCTCACTCTTCTACCTTGTTTGAATACAATAGCTCCAGGGAGCTTACAGTTTTGGCACAGCCGTTTTCACTGTGCCCTCCGGTTCTCTGGATTTCCCATCCTCACTATTCAGAAGCCCAGTTGGCCTTTGAAGATGAAGTCTGCTTTTTATGTTTTTTTCATTACAATGACTACCTTCATCGTGAGGAGATGGTACATGTATATCACACAGCTTTGTTCTTTTGTCTCCCTCTTTTTTTTCTTAATAATAAGAATCGAACTCAGGACCCTGGGCCTGGTTGGCAGGTGTGGTGTCAATGAGCTACATCCCCGGGCCTATATGCCCCTTTTTTTGTGGTACTGGGAATTAAGACTTTGTCTTTGGTGACCCACCATCCCATCACGTTCTAGCTGTGTAGTTTGAATTTCTGAATTTCTGTTTCAGTTTCTGTTGTGCTTAGAAGTCATTCTAGATGGTATCTTTTTTTTTTTTTGGTACTGGGTACTGAACTTGGAACTTGTGCTTGTGAGGCAGGTGCCAGAACCACAGAGCTACATTCCCGGCCCTGGTATCTCTCTTTTGTCAGTTCTGGAAAGCTTTCCACCTTTTTTCTGTCTAGATATGTACCCCTACTTTATTCTACCCCTTTTCTTTGGAAACTGAGTAGATACACAGTAGACCTTTTATATTAATCTTCATGACATTAATCTTGTGATCATATTTTCTTTATCTTTGTGCTTTAATATCGATAATTTCTTTAATTTGTGTTTTTCACTCTCTTCATTCTAGTGTCATTTATTAAATCTTTTATCATTGAGTTAACTTGAATTATTACATGTTTTCTGAATTGTCAGACGCTTATTATTATAGAACTTTTTATATTTCAAACTCTTCTTTAAACTTTTATAAATGTTAATAAAATACTATGTCTATTTTATTTGAAACATCTGTTCTCTTCGTTCTTCAGCACTATATTTTTGGACTTCATGTTTGTTTTTATTTTTGAAACTTTCTGTGGGGGCTTCTGGAGCCCTAGTTTAAGATTTCCATTTCTCCTGACCTGGACTGCCAGCCTGGACCTCTTCAAAAATTCACTTTCAGTTACCTAGATGCGGGAGTGATTAATTTCATGCTAACAAGATGAAGACTCCCTCTGGGTCCAGAGTTTTAGGAATTTGTACAAACTGGTCTTTGAATCCACAGACCTCGAGGGCCCGGGGGGGTGGTGTCCTCCTTGGCCTGTGGGAAACAGTCTCCTACTTGGGCTGCCTGGGTTTTGTCCTGAGTTTCTGCTGTTCTTCTGTGACATTTACGGGTTTGTTTTGCCTTTGCAGCAGTGATGGTGAGCCTTTCTGAGATCAAATGTCCAGACGGCACCCAAACCTGCCCACTCATCGCACAGTGCCATACCTGGGTGGTCCACTGGGGCGACGCTGGGGCAGCCCAGCTCCATGCCCTCTGTGCCTGCCAGCCCCAGGTTCGCCACCACTGCTTCAGGGAATGAGTTCAGATCTTTGCCCACTTCCCTGTCTGGATGCTTTGCCCAATGACCACCTGATTCAAGTGCACATGTGGTAACAGAGGGATCTTTTGTAAAGACTGAAAGAGACTAAGTCAGAGGAAGGGGAGGAGAGGGAATGTAGAAAGAAGGTGTTACGTGCAGGAATGTAGTCGCTATGTGCTGCAAGCGTGGACTAGTAAAAGTGAAAGATATTAGACTCAGTTTTCTGTACCATTTCATTCTCCATCACCATATTGAGGCTCAAAGTTTACCAGCTACACAAAGCACAGGTCATTTAAAGAGCAAAATAAAATAATAGGGAATAAGAGGACCATTCTTTGCAAATGGGAAGGAGGCCGAGGGAGGGAGGGAGAAGGGGAAGTGTATTGTGTTACATCCAGGTGCCAACTCCCCGCAGGGACGCAATCATCGTGTGCTGCAGACATTGGTCAACAGAGGTAAGAATTTGAAAAGAGAAAACATTTTGTAGAGTTGGGCAACATTTTCGGCGTTTTTTTTAACATGCCATAGTACTTTCTCTACAAGCCCTCATTT
Organism: Petromus typicus; assembly: GCA_004026965.1. NCBI lineage: Eukaryota > Metazoa > Chordata > Mammalia > Rodentia > Petromuridae > Petromus > Petromus typicus. The sequence goes on along the minus strand of PVIR01016713.1, from coordinate 24,610 downwards.
TCTCTTCATTATAAAATTATAAAGTTATATGATTATATTATAAAGTTATGTTCACTATAGAAAACAGAAAAAAGCCAGAATAGAAAAACACCAAAATCTAAAAATTGACCACAGTCTTTTTCCTCAGAGGTAAAGAATTGGCATCGTAGTATGTACGACCCTGTAACTTTCCCTGAGTAATAAATTAATTTGCTAATGCGGTATGTCTCAGGACCCCTGATTCAGTATTAGGGCTTGTGCTTTTATTGTGGGGAAGTATAAAAAAAGATTTAAAAAACCCTCTGTCTCGTAGGAAGTAGGGAGTGACACTGAACTATTGCCCAGGACACCACTGCAAGGAGGGTTTCAGTAAACTTTTCCAGAATTAGGCAGCTCATAAAGAAGAAGCTTGAGACATTTCTAGCTAAATGGACACACCTGAGACGGTACTTCCAAGTGAGATGACTAAAATACATATGTTCACATACTGTATTGTTTCTCTGGTGTGTAGAACAAAAAATGGAAATAAGGACCAAAATGTATAATAGATTTTGAGAAACGGAAAGAAAATGTTCAGGTGAGGAGGGGAAGAAGGGAAGGAGGAAGGAAAGAATGGACAAGAAAAAAAGGTTTGGAAATGAAGAGGAGTCAAAGAGAGGAGAAGGAAATGGGAGAAAAAGCAAGCTATGTCACATACAGATACAAACTCGCTCATGATGAATGAAAATATGTACCTCTAAAATGTACCAATAAATGCTTGGCTTAAAAAAAAAGGAATCGAGGCAGCTTGATTATTTCCCATTTCTGATGAGCTCCTCGGACCTCGACTTCTCTCCCATCTTTTCTGTTTTTCTCATTCCAAGAAGCTCACGTTTCATGCCAATTCTAGCATTTATCAGGTCTCTGGTTTTAAATCCAGTCCTCTTCCTATCTGACTTTCGCTGCCTTTGAAAGATTTATTTCACAATAGAGTGCCAATACTAAGCTGCAACCTGGAGACCCCTTTAGATACCGTGCATCTTCCCGTTGTTCATGACCTTAGCAGTGAAGATTGAGAGATTCCTTGGGGCCAAAGTTCACTTTAACCTCCAAGAAGGTCCAGAGGGACTGACCTTTCTCGACTCTTCAGTGTGAGAGTTTTAGGAAAAACAGCCCCATCTGAAGTTTTGGTGGCTTTTTCTCAATAGAACCCGGAAGCAAGGATGAAGGACATCGTGCAGAAATTCACGCAGGGGCTAGGGAAAAGACTGGCGGTCTGCAGCGGCTCGTATTTCCCTGATCTAAGCCAGCCGTGGGGAGCCAGAGCACAGAGGTGGAAGCGATGTCTCTAAGGACGATCTGATCGTTTTGTTACCTCTGCAGGCTGAAGCCCTGGCTGTGTAGCAATCATTTCAGTCTTCCGCAGCCTGAGTCCCACGATGGATCCGGGTTATGAATTATCTTTACAGAGAAGTGACGAGGACTTCAGCAGCACGAGTTCAAGTCCACCCTTGTAGTCCCAACATAAACTACGCTAACAAAATGTATTGGTGAGGACTGAGCGGCCAGCTTGAGTGAATACTACACTACGTGGGTTTTTTGTTTAGAACAATAATAAGTGAAAAAAAAAAAAAAGGTTGTCAGTGTGCAATCAATCCCAATAAAGAACACCGAATCTTAGGCGTGACCGCGAGGAAACGCAGAGACAGTAGAGTAGATGGCCGGTTTAGCTGAATAAGACTACCCCGAATTTATTTTCATGAAACCAATCTTGGTGACCAGCGTAACCCCCTGCCCCCATGAACAGTCTTTGGCTTGGATTGCTGTCTCTCAGGACTGCTTTCATGTTTTGAAGTTACAACACAACCCTCGCTGGGACGATTCTAACCTGAAGATGTGTAACCTGACTGGCCCCACAGAGTGCCAAAGCCACGTGATAAATCGGTCTCACAAAACACAAAATAATGGTCGTGGTTCGCTTTTAGAAAAATGATGCAAATTTGTATTTAACACGTTTGCCTCTGGCTAGAATATAGTGGATTTTCAAACTGGACTTCCAAGAGCCTGGTGCAAATCCTAGCGCGCACTGGTGGTGCCGCCCTCGCGTGCACTGACTTCCCGAATGGAGGGCACCAAGGAAACCACAGCGTATCGCCTTTAGACCGCCTTCTTTTCTTCCGTGGGCGGGGACGGCTGCACGGAGCTGCCAGTGGTGGCCTTGGAGTCCCCGAAGGCGTTGCGGGCCGAGGCCTGGCCCGGCGGAGCCGTCTTCCGCCTGGGGATCTCCGCGCTGCAGTCCGCGGGCCCGGGCGCAGCCTGCTCGGCCTTCAGGACGCAGCCGGCACCGAAGAGCTCCTCCATTAGGCTGCTCTTGCGCTCCCGGAAGGCGGGGTCCTTCGCCTTGGTCCGGGCCGACTTGCCGAAGGAGGGCTCGTAGCCGGGCCCCTCGGGCTTGGCCTCCGCCGCCGCGCGGTGCTTGCAGGCGCCGTGACCTTGGCCGTGGCTGCCGCACGCCGGGAGCCCGTGGTGCAGGTTTTCGGTGGCCTCGGTGAACGAGTACAGCTTCCTGGGCCTGCCCGCCGGTTTGGAACCAGGGGCGGCGCGGTCCGAGCTCTCGGAGGAGGAGAGCAGCTGGACGCCCTTTGTAAACTTTTCCATTTGCACCTCGTCTTGGCTGCTTTCTCTGTCAAGGGGGACGAGTTGAAGGGTTTGGGGGAGTAGCTCCGGTTCTTGCAAAAGGGGTTTTTTTTCTTGGTCTTCCTTTTTCTCCTTAGACCTCCTCCCGGTGTGCTGCAGAGCTGCGCGTACTTCCAGGATCTCTTCTTCCTTCGATAAATCTGTGTTAGGAAAAACAGACAGTTCAGTGCCCTTTCGGGTCGTGGGCTTCTACTCGAGCGTGACTCTGTCAGCGCGGGGTCGGAGGAGGAACGTGCACATAGCACGGAGAAGGGCCCGGAATGTTCCATTTACCCAGACTTTCCCAAACACATGGGGATTATGAAGCCTAAGGAAGATTATATTCATAGATAAAGAAAATATAATTTGTCAACAAGGTAATTACTAGATTCTCTCGCTCTCTCTTTGTGGTACCAGGGATCGAACCGAGGTCCTCACGTTTGCAGGGCCGGCGTGGTACCATTGAGCTAAATCCCTGCCCCTATTGATAGATTCTCACCTCACTGGCAGGATATAGTGCCAGGGGAAATGGCGAGAACATTTTTCACCCATCTGACTCCCGAATAATTTCAGAGTGTTGAGAATGTGGGGACATTGCTGGGTTTGCTCCCCACTGGCAGGCACATTCGTTGGTCGAGGTTTTTGGGTGGCAGTTTGGCAGCACTGAGTGAAATTTCTCAGGGACACACTCAGGCCGATGACCTCACTTCTGGGAACAAGCCCGCAGAAACACAGACCGGATGAGGATGTTTGCTGTGGTGTGGTTTAGGAACAATGAGACGAGGATGGCTGCAAAAATCCCAGCATGGGGAAGGCTGAGGCAGGAGGATCTTCCAAATTCGAGGCTGGCCTGGGCTAATGGTGATCTGAGGGCTGCCAGCCTGAGCTGGCAGTTATTACAGAGCAGGGTGGGTAGTGTGAACTGAAGGGAAACAGGATGTCCCCACATGGAGGACAGGCACCCCAGGGCAGGGTGTCTTCTGGATTTCTCTTGGGCCGGGTTGAGCCCAGCCCCCACCCCCAATGCAGGCAGGCACCCTGCCGCTGAAGCTACTCCTGCCAGGAGCAGGTGTTTGTGCTTAGTCAGCGCCATCTCCCAGTGCTGGAGCAGAGGCGGACACAGAGTATGTGGGAAAGAGCCCAGATGAACTTGTAGGACAGTACCAGTTACCCACATGGACTGAAAAGTGGGTGGAAACTTACACAGACCCAGTGACCCCAGCGGAGATGTGAGGGCCATCACTCCCCGATAGTCTGTGCACAGGGCGGCTTTCCGGTGGGTGAGTTCTACCAAACCACTGAGCTATGCCAACTCCTTTAGTCCGTCCAGGTGAGGTATGACCCCTCCAGGGCATCTGTCTGCTGTAGATCATCTATCTAATAATAGTGGTGGTGGGGTGATCGCAAGGCCTTTGCGCTACACCATGTCCCCACCTTGTTAAAGTTTCTCATTTTGAGACAAGGTGTGTGTCTAAGTCACTGAGATGCCCAGGCTGGGCCAAACTTGTGATCCTCCTGCCTCTGCCTCCCAGACTGCAGGGGTTATAGGTGTCTGTCACAGTGCCCAGCTGGGTACGTCTTTTATTGTGATTCTACCAACTGTTTATATTTTATGTGTGCTTTGATACACACGTGTCCTGATTCACAATTTCACGAAATCAAGAAAGGAGCTGGGACGCTGTCAAACCCAGGGCTCACGTGTGCCAGGCAAGCCTCCCCCCTGGAGATCTTAAAGCTTGCTTCAGTTACCTCCAGCTTTTCTCTTAGAATCATCTTGCTTTGGTAGTTTACTGATGTAGTGAGGAACTTCACGGTTTATTTCACTTGATTTCTCTTTAGGATGGATATTTCTCACTACCTTTTTACCCTATAATTTAGAAAAGCAGAACAAATACATTTTTTGGAGTCTAGATGATTTTAACCTGTATCTTATTCTAATGAACACAACTACCGTGCGTACAGAACAATACTGGCCTGTGGCCCGGCTGCTTTTGTTTGGACGTGTTCAACTAGCCACACAAGGTTTCCCGCCTGCCATACCTTAGTTGTCAAAGGCGGGACATCTTCTGACTTTTGGGTTTGCTGGTGTCTCATGCTTACAAACGACAGGCTTCTTCTGTCAGCTTGTACTGATTTTGTTGAAGAGACTGCAGAAGAGGTAAATGACCCATGAGAGTCATATTTTCCATTTGGAAGCAATAATAATTTTAAACAAAAGGCCACTCAAGTATGCAATGCAATAAAATGTGTACTACTTTCTGAACATGCAGTGTATATCTAGTATTTATCGGTTTCCTTGTATTTCTTTCCTCCATCTCCCTGCCTTGCTTGGCCTTGTGAGAGCGGACGCAGGTGTCAGGACAGGCGGGATGCTGTCTGAGGATGAGGTGTCCCTGCAGGTGGGATCGGAGTCGCTTTGACACCTCCGGTGGGGACAAGTGTCACAACTGCTCATGCCAGGGTGAGGACGGCTGGCTGTGGGGCTGAGGGGCCTTTCTGGGGTGACGTGGCCTGGACGAGGGGGCAGTTAGTTGGTTATAAGCCTGTCAGAAATCCACTGAACCAAGAAGCTACAACAGGGGCTCCTTACGAAGGGGAGCACGAGACAGTTCTAGTTTGAAGTAAATAGGACATGTGTTTAAATACCACATTGCTTCTCTAGTGTGAGAAATGGAAAGCTGGAAATAAGGACTAAAATATATAACAGATCCTGGGAAACGGCAAGAAAGCATTCAAATGGGAAGGAGTGGGAGGTACAGGAAATGGGAAAGGAAGGAAGGGACAAGAACAAATGAAAAAATAGAAGGAAAAATGGAAGCAAAGCTTTTGTATACAGGGAAGGAAGGGGTTGGGGTGGGAGATAAGAAAAGGCAGGAAGTTTTGTGTACGGCTGCAAACTCCTGGTGATAAGTGTGACCATCATGTACACCTCAGATGGACCCGTGAAAGTTTGGCTTCAAAAAATAAAAGCCAGGCTGAGGATTTAGCTCAGTGGTTCCTGTGTCTGCCTGGCAAATGCAAGGCCCCAAGTTTGATCCTGGTACCACATACTACAGTGCCGGGTGTGGTGGCTCATGCCTGTAATCCCAGCACTCAGGAGGCAGAGGCAGGAGGATTGCTTTGAGTTCAAAGCTAACTTGGGCTATATAGTGACTTCAGGGCCAGCCTAAACTTCAAAGTGAGAGCCTGTCTCAAAAGAAAAAAAAAAAAAAAGAACATTTTCAAAAGCCACATACAGCCAGCAGAAATACTTAAAAAGTTTAATTTTTGAAAGATATTTTACTTTGGGTTTAAAAGTTATCCTATCTTTTACCTGATGTAAAGACATGAAAGATGGGACCAAAATGGGAAAACAGGAAGCATTTTTATTCTTTTCTAGGTCTTTCAACGTCTCACAACTTCATTATCTTTCTATGATCACATATTGTATTTTAATGCCCAGCAAAATGATTTTTTAAAATATGAGTTATTGGCCAGGTATAGAGGTGTATGCCTGTAATCCCAGCACTCAGGAGGCTGAGGCAGGAGGATCACTGAGAGTTCAAGAAGAGCCTGAGTCACATAGAACCTGTCTCAAAAAATCAAAATAAAATATCCCATTCTTTTGGCTATATAAATTAAGAAGATGACTGGGAACTTAAAAATATATTTTAAGTAAAAGTAATAAAAACAGACCTTTTGGGTATTCTTCCAGTTCCTGTATATTTCTAAGTATTCGATTAGTGTAGATGTTTTTAATTTCAAGCTCACGCTCCTTTTCCTAGAAAAAGAATAACAATACTGATTTTTCTATTAATGTTTACTTTAATTAACCAGATTTATTTCAAAAAACAATGTAAGTGATCTCTAGATGCTGTGAATGTGAGGTATAGACTGCAGAAGGGGCAGAGATAAGCTTTAGTAGAACTGGCTTTTCCACCAAGTGACAGATGATGGTGATGGGAACGAGATTGTGCAAGTAGCTTTCACCGTGTTCTCCGGGTCCCCTGTGCAGGTGCCTCGGTGTCACAGCCACAGACCCCACGTGCCTTCTTCCCAATGTCCCCACGGGACGAGGACCAAGCTGTGAAGAGAGCCCACGACGCGCCACCGGCCACAGTCGGGTCACGACAGACAGGGCTGGGACGTGACGGACAGCAGCCACTCTGGGAGAAGAGGGCGTGAGAGGGGAGGGGCACTGTCAGGCTCCAGGTCCTTTCTCCCCTCACCAGGGGACCTACATGGGGAGGGAAACTGAGTCCTGGAGCTGCCCAGCGGGAAATGCAGGGCTAGAGTGGAGGCTCCACCTCCACGTCGTCTTTATTTCTGCCCGGGGGGGTCCCGCCATCGAGCCGGGAGGACGCGCGTACCACACAGAGGGTGTGTGTAGGCTTCCTGCCAGCGACCCGGCTAAGACTGCACGGTCCCCTCGGATGGAGATGGCGCATCGGTGACCCCGGCTTCTGGTTTCTGTCCCTCCTCACCAGGGTCACTAGGGCGCTGGAGCACGGAGTGGAAGCAGGCAGCACTGGAGGGAGGTGGGAGCTCCAAGGTGGGAAACAGCAGGTGACAGCCATGGGTTGGTGACTGAGTCACGAGAAATGGCCAGAGTGATTGTGTTAAGTGCTTTGGGCACAGAGCTTTGCACGGTACGAACAGCCCGCGGTGGCCCACAATCACCACCGCCATCCAGCTCTTTACTGACTTTTCCTTTTGGAATCATGCTGATTTCGCTTGTTTTCCGATTTTTGTAACTTCTTGGTTGTGGACACGGCCTCTTTCCTGGGATCAGCCGTTTGGCTCTTGTGTCTTTCTTCTCTTTTCTCCCTCCTGTTTTCTCTCTCCCTCTCTCTCCAGTACTAGGGATGGAACTCGGAACATTTGCACTGAGCTCTATGCCCAGCCCTTTAAAAATTATTTTTTAAAAAATGTTTTAAGCCAGGGTCTCAATGTTAGTAGTTGCCCAGACAGGACTGGAACTTACCACCTTCCTGCCTCAGCCTCTCGGAGTGCTGGGATCAGCCCCTCCGGGGATGGTCACTTAGATCAGGCATCCTGAGCACAGGCAGGAAGGGAGGGCTGGATTCGCTGTCTCGCTGTCCTGTTGTTCTGGGGGCCAGGGTCTCTCCCAGGCTTCCCCAGCGCCTCCCAAACCTGCTCCTCCCAAGACTGCGTTTTCACCCTGTGCTAGGAGGAGTGTGACCGAATGCACGCGCCGGCTTCACTGACGAACAGCTCCGGACTCCATTTCCCTGCGCACACTCGGCCCCTCTGACAGCCGCCCCTCCACCCCAGGATTAGTTTAAGCAAATTCCAGGTGTTATCACAGCGTAATCTATCCACATTTCAGTACCTACTAAAGACAGGGCTGTGGCTTTTCAAACCTAACCACAACGTCACCATCTACTCCCTTAAATCGCTAACAAACCCTAACACGGTCAAATGTCCTAAGATACTTTTAAAGCTGGTTTGAGCTGGGATCCAAACAAGCCCCCCAAATTGTGACTCAGTAGTAAAACTCCCGAGTTCTTTGATTTATTCTTCTCCGCTCTGCTCTTTGTCCCAGTGTGCTCTCGGGGAGGTGGAGTCTCCGGGTAGGTGGAGTCTCCGGGTAGGTGGAGTCTCCTGGGTAGGTGGAGTCTCCGGGTAGGTGGAGTCTCCCATAGTCTGGTGCTGCTGTTTGCGTCCCTGTGATGTAGTCTCCCCAGCCCTCCTGTCCCATGTTCTGTTAAATCGGCTGTTCAGAGTCGGGGAGTTAGCTCAATGGTTCTGGCACCTGTCTTGTAAGCGCAAGGGCCCAGGTTCGATTCCGCAGTATACTCCATACAAGACTGGCTCATTGGTTCTGTGTACCGGAAGTAGGATTTGAAGGCTATTCGAGAGCTTCTGAATTGGCACTTTAGAAACATGCAGTTTTAAAAATCAATTTATCATAAATTACTCCTTTCACTTCCGGTCAAAATCAGGAGGAGGATTTTCATTCATGCTTATGTCGGTATTTTCTTCCCTCTGTCTTCCAAATCCCAGTTCCCAGTGACGTGAACATTATTCATCGTGTTTTGAGATGCTCACATCAGGGCCCAAAAGGCAGTGTCAGCACCACCCAAATCAGAACTAATCTCAGTAGTCTGAGAGATGTGTGTGTGGCGATACCGTGTATCTCACTGGCATATGCAATAAAATTAAAGCGTTTTAAGTCACTCGGAGTGGTTTCTCTGTGTGACATTATGCCTCCAAAAGACTACTTAGTTGGGTTCTTGTATTTTTCTTTACTTTGGATTTTTCTGGTGTAGTCTTTTAGTTTGTTTTTTTAATATTGAATTCTGCTCTATAATTATTAAAATATTTATGATTTAAAAGTAAAGTCAAGCAAGAAGAGATTCAAGAAATATATGATTGGGCCAGGGATTTAGCTCACTGGTTCTGGTGTCTGCTTGGCAAGCACAAGGTCCCAAGTTTGATGCCCGGTAACCAAATACCACAATGCCAGGTGTGGTGGCTCACACCTGTAATCCCAGCACTTGGGAGGCAGAGGCAGGAGGATTGCTGAGTTTGAGGCTGGCCTGGGTACATAGTGAGTTCGGTTCCAGCCTGAACTACAAAGGGAGCCCCTGTCTCTATGACTGTCCCTTTTACCTTAGTTCCTCCCTATTTTACTGATTATCTTACTCATTTTTTTAAATATAAAAAAATGGGTAATTTATATTGTTACTCTTAATCTTCCTTTTCCACTTAGCAGTGTTTCCTGAGATTACTCTGCAGGGTCTCTGGAAGTTCCTCATTCTTTCTTTGCTTCTCTCCTTTGTGGTATGGGAGATCCAACCAAGTCCTCTCCTCTGCCTGGCAAGCGCTCTGCCACCGAGCCACACCCCAGCCGCCCTGTTTCTTTCTACTGAAGCTCACAAATACACTGTGTAGAGATATGTGTACTTTTCTTTGTACAAAATAAGCTCAGAGGGATTTTAGTTTTGCAGAGCTGGGGATAGAACCCAGGATGTCCTGTGTGCTGGGCCAGTGCTCTATCTACCCTGAGCTGCACCTCTAGCTGGTCCCCAACATTTTCTAAATATTTATTTCTGAAATCTTGTTATCTTTCTGGCTAAACTTAAATCTTAGCACATACAGAATTTTGTATCTTTAAATATGCATTTCATTGAGGATTAAGCATATCTCCTGACACAAAAGTATTTTTAGTTATTGCACAATGTCCACTTCTATGGAATAAAATAAAAAATTGTTTTAAAATTTTCTGAGCCTCCTTACTCTTGGCCAGGGGACCCTAAAGCCTCTTCTCTTAGACTTATAAGCTGTTTGTTGTAGCCAGGCCACTTTCTAGTGCTTTCCTTCTTGGTTTCCAAAACTCCAGAGAGAAACTGAACAGTGCTCCTTCCTGGATTTTTGCAGTGAGGGTTTCCATCTTCCTCTCCGTCTCCCTGTCCCGAGGCTCCAGCGATCTGTTCTGGGGCCTCGCTGGAGACCCAACCCCCTTCTCATCCCAGAAAAGTTGGATGATTTTTGTCTCAAGAGTCCAGCTAAAGATTAATTGAGGTTTGAAAATGTTTATTTCTCACTTGTCTTATTGAGCTTTCCCAAAGTGTTGGATTGTACATGTTTTATTTATTTATTTTTTTTCGCCTAAGACAGGGTGTCTCACTATGTAGCCCAGGCTGGCTGGAACTCATCACGATCCTCCTGCCTCAGCCTCAAGAGCTCTGCAATGATAGGCGTGCACTGCTGTGCCTTGCTTAAAAGACAGTTGTAAAAATGTATTTGTAACAAGACTTTTTGGGTCATGAAGATCTGCCCCTGGGCTTGCTTTGGCAGCACATATACTAAAATTTGTTCTTGATATTATAATGTTTAAAGTTAGTTTAACGTTTAAAAATTAATTAGAATTACATTCAAATGTGAACAAACTGCAATAGCATGATGAAATAAAAGTGCTAACAAGCAGAGTCGTGAATGGTTTTAATTGTTCTAGTTTACAGTATGTATTCACTCAGACCCGTATCTGTGCACGATTACAGGGAAGGAACAACGTGAGAAACACATTCCTAAAACCACAGGGTTTGAATTGCGATCTGCATGCGGGGTCTGGGGGCACTGGGATTTCACCGTCTCTGACACTGTGTTTGGCAAGAAGTACCTTGAGTTTCTGCTGCAGGCGCTTGACCTCCACCTGCAGGGTCTTCGTGGCTGTCTGAGCTGCCAGCATCTTCCGGTTCTCAGTCGCCAGCTGGCGTTTGAAGCTCCGCGTGTTCAGCCTCAGCTGTCTCTCCAAGCCCTGAAATAGGGTACAGTTTGGTTCGACACTCTGCAGCTGGTGGCATCACGCAGAGCCCCTTTGAGGAGGCACTGAGGTTCTACCGAGTGGTTAACCCAGAGGACATAATTTTTACATTATTTTTACCTTGTGTTTATCCTTTGAAATTTGATTAAAAAGTTTGAACCCAGTCTTTAAGATCAAGAACTCAAATGGGGGCCGGGGAATTAGCTCAGTGGTTCCGGCGCCTGTCTTGCAAGCACGAGGGCCCGAGTTCCATCTCCGGTAACCACATGCCATACTGGGTGTGGAGACTCACATCCAGCAGCAATCAGTACCATACACCACAGTGCCGGGCTCAGTGGCTCACACCTGTAATCCCAGCACTCGGGAGGCAGAGGCAGGAGGATTGCTGTGATGTGAATTTGAGGCTGAGCTCAGGGCCAGCCTGAACTACAAAGTGAGACCCTGTCTGAAAAAAAAAAAAAACAGAACTCAAATAGGATCAATGTCATACTTTAACCCAAAACCTCAGCTGTTTTCTCTCCCAGGAGGTTCTCAGGCATCAGTGCAGACCCAGGTGACCAAGCTGTGTCCTCAGCCACCTCAGTCACCGGATCTGGCACTGTGTGTGCAGTTAGACGGGAAAGAGGACTCGCTCAACTAATGGAAAGTGGCAAGAAGGAAGGGATAAGTGTGCTTGAAAACATGTACCCTACTGTCAGCTGCAGCTCAAAAGTGGGTCTCCTTCTGTTAACAGTAATACTACAGTATGTGGAAGAGAGAGATCTAAAGGATGAGATAACCGGGGGCAGCCTCACTGCTTAAAACATTAATGTTTAAACTTACCTACCTTAAGCTCACCCATAAATCACTGCTCCCTCACAACGAAACTAAAATTCCCCATCCTACCAAGTGCTGAACACAAGGCAGTCGCTCAATAATTCTCGAATTCATTTCAGTTTTATCCATAGGTACAAAAATATGTAGGAGATTAAAAAAAATAATTTACTTCTACATGACAAAAATATGCTAAGAGGGATCCAATATCACTTCTAACTCAAATAATCTGCACGGCATTATGGTGTGTGGTACTGATTGCTGCTGGGCGTGAGTCTCCATGCCCAGTGTTGTATGTAGTTACCGGGGAATCGAACCTGGGTCCTTGAGCTTGCAAGACAGGCGCTGGAACCACTGAGCGATTCCCCAGCCCTTCACTACATAGCTCTTATTGGCCTTGAACTCACAGTGTAGCCCAGGCTTGCCTTCAACTTTATGGCAGTCCTCCTGCCTCAGCCTCTTGCTTGCTGGGTTGACAGGTGTACATCACCACACCTGGTTAGAGACTCTTCTTTTTGAAAGTAGATTATCTTACTAACAGTAGAAATAAATAAAAATGTGGACCAGATGATTTTGATATTTATTTTCAAGATTATAGAAAATACTTCCTTTCATCATCAAGTATCAAATAATAATAATAATCAGAATTTTAAATTTTCGTACCAGGGATTGAGCTCTGGACCTTGCACTTGTGAGGCAGACACCAGAATCACTGAGCTACATCCCTGGCCCAACTATCAAGTAATTAAACAGTGAAAATAATTCCATTTCTGTGCTGTCTACAAGTAGAGCAGGCAGGCGTTCTCCAACTGACCACTCTCATCTGGATCATCTCAGATGACCATCCTGGCTGCGGGGCCACACACTGCCGAGGGGAAGCAGCCCATACACATCTTCAGTGTTTTTTTTCTTTTTAGGTTTTTTTTTTTTTTTTTTTTGAGACAGGGTCTCACTTTGTGGTTCAGGCTGGCCCTGAGCTCAGCCTCCAACTCACATCACAACAATCCTCCTGCCTCTGCCTCCCGAGTGCTGGGATGACAGGCGTGAGCCCCCACGCCCGGCACTGTGGTATGTGGTACTGGTTGCTGTTGGGCGTGAGTCTCCACATCCAGTATAGTATGTGGTTACCGGGGATCAAACCCGGACCCTTGCACTTGCAAGACAAGCGCCGGAACCAGTGAGCTAACTCCCCGGCCCACCTCTTCAGTGGTTTTAATTCCTCTTCCTTCTCTATTCTAGGATCATTCTGGGTGGGGGCATTATTCCCACTCCAGAATAACTAAAGGTGGTCTGTTTGGTGGGGCCAGTCACCCGGATGACCAATCCAAAAAAGGGCCGTGCATAGGTAGGGCTCTGGGCAGCAACTCTCGGCCGAACTGACTTCCCAGGCAGCCTGCACACGGGCAGCCCTTTGGTGAGGACACCGTCCTGAGCTGGTGGCCGCGGCCTCGGAGGACCGCCATGTGCAGGCCTGTAGATCGGGCTCCGGCGTGACCCTTGCCGACTGGACCACTCACCCCTGACCTCACCCCTCACCTCTGACAGATGCCCTGAGCTTCATCTCCGAGCGCTTCTGTGCTGGGCCATGGCACAAGAGGGTACCGGGGGTCTCCGAAGTGTGTCCAGGCCCGGAGATACACACCTGTATTTTCTTGTCGTTCGCCTCCATTTTCGCCGTGAGAGTCGACAGTTTCTGAGTCAGCTCTTCCCTCTCGGCGAGGTTTTTGTCCTCCGAGAGCTTCTGCAGCGCCTGCAGGGCGTCCTTGGTCCTCAGCAGCTCGTTGTCGGTTTCTCTGAGCTTCCTGGAAACGGATCTTTCCTTTTCCTGGGATTTCCGGAGTAGCTGCCTTAAATTTTTCACTTCGTTCTGATGTTTAATCATAATTTGAGGCAAGTTGCTTTGTGAGTTCTCGTATCTTCCTATGGCTTTCAAGTGCCGAAACTGAAGTTGTTTCAAGAACTGGTTTTCTAGGACGATGGCCTCCAGCTTGCGGTGGATGTCGGCCAGCTCGTTCTTCAGCTCTTTGATCCTGTGCAGCCGCGCGGAGAGGATCCGGTGGGCCGTGGGGTCTCTGTGGCGGGCCATCAGGCCGGTCTGGACGTGCAGGCCCGGCGCGATCCAGGGCTGCTTTCCCGCGGGGATGTCCTTTTGACCTAAGAAGCGAGCAGGAGAGCCGTGATTACTCGTGACGCAGACAGGTGTGCACACACATGGACAAGCACACGAATATGTGAACTTAAGGTGTAACCGGATGGAAAGAACTGACTCTGAGCACCCGCTCTGGGCGGGGCGCTCTCCACACAGAGATCTCATTAATCCAGTTTCTCACTGGACAGTTGTGTATTTTATAGCTGGAGAATTTTTTTTTCTTTCTTTTTTTTTGGGTGGGTAACCAGGGATTGAACTCGGGTCCTTGTGCTTCCAAGGGAGGCACGGTACCACTTGAACTAAATCCTTGGCCCTATAGCTGGAAATTTTAAGGCATTTGCCCAAGGTTACCCAGCTATGAAGTGACACAAGATAGACTGCAAACCAAGTCTCCTCTGACTTGTGCTTAAATTTCTTACACAATCTTGGAATCCCTGGAGAAGGTTCTGGAGGAGGGTTGGGAGACTCTTTCTCTAGGGTCTGTTTTTCTTTTTTTTTTGAGACAGGGTCTCACTTTCTGGTTCAGCTGACCCTGAGCTCAGCCTCCAACTCACATCACAGCAATCCTCCTGCCTCTGCCTCCCTAGTGCTGGGATTACAGGCGTGAGCCACCACACCCGGCACTGTGGTATGTGGTACTGGTTGCTGCTGGGTGTGAGTCTCCATGCCCAGTATGGTATGTGGTTATCGGGGATTGAACCCAGGTCCTTGTGCTTGCAAGGCGCCGAAACCACTGAGCTGACTCCCCGGCCCCAAATGCAGGTTTTTTCTTGTAGAGATAGTTTTATAAATGTTAACTGCCTCCTTCAATAGTCTCAAAAGTTTAGAATTGGTGTAAAATGTTGTTTATAGACGTATATCCTTGGACCAAATAGTTCTAGACTTTTTTTTTTTTGAAAACGAAAGAGAGAGAGAGAGGTCTTGATACATGACCCCGAATTCCTAGGCTCAAGAATCCTCCTGCTGCAGCCTCCCAGGAAGCTGGAACCAAGGTATGAACAACTACACCTGGCCCTTGGAAGTTTTTTTTTAATGGGTCCATATGCATATATGTGCATTCCAGTTTTCCCTCTAGGGTCTAAGACAGCTCCCTTTAATCAAAAAATATTTTGTGATGAAATAACTACTCACTTATTAAAATAAATGAAGACCATATCCATTCCAATCAACCTTCCCACAATTGTGGTTCCAGAGGTTGGGCTTTCAGTGCTGTGAAGTTCAGCTGAGGACAGGGACTGTGAGATCTCTGCTTGGCCACTGTGAGGTGCCACTGGCCATGATGATGCTGGGCTGAGGTAACTTCGTCCTCACCCCTCAGACCTCTCTTAATAGGGATCAAGCAAGCACACTGTCTGCCTGTGGCCGTGCAAGTGCGTCAGGCAACCCTTTCCGCTCCAGAAAAGGGACTTGTAACTTTTTGAGAAACTAACAATAGTTACTGGTCTTTTCCTTAGAAAAGTTCACAAATGCACAGAGACCGGAAAAAGAGTTAGACAGAATAGTGTACACCTGTAATCCCAGCCCTCGGGAGGATTGCTGCAAGTTCAAGGGCAGCCTGGGCTACGTAGTGAGACCCTGTTTCAGAAAAATAAAAAACCAATACAACAAAATAAAAGAAAGATACATAACATTTCATGGGGTCATAGACATGTGTCGTAACCTGCCGGAGGTGAGGAGAAGGGACTGGAGCCCAGATGCCCAGGAGTGGCACACAGAGGCACAGGGGGGCCTGGACTGTCTGGCACGGGGATGAGCCCACTGGGTAATAGTAACATATTGACCCTCAGAGCACACACTGTCAGCGACCCCCAGCTGCTGGTGGGCAGACAGAGCTCCTGGTGGGCAGAGCAGGAGGGGAGTCCAGGCACTCCATGGTTGAGGCCACTCCGGACAAGAAGGCTTCAGAGTTTGGACATCTGAACAGTCCACAAGGAAGCGACATCACTGATGATCTTTGAACTGTCTCTGTTTCAAAAGACCATCTGCTCTGAAACTCCCTGACCTGAAGACATCTCGGGGGCAGTTGTGGCAGGTACCTCTGGTCCATGTTCCTCACCTGAGACAAGAGGCAAGAAGCTGGCGGGTCCAGGCCCCTACCTCTGTGGGGCGCCACTGGCTAACCGCACAGGGGCCTCCCCAGCAGATTTGCAAGGACCTGGCTTTCCGCTAACTTCTAGTCTTCTGTTATTTTGTATTTGTCGTTACTCCATCTCCATATTCCCCCCATGCAAGTTCACTTACAATATACATTTGTAATATGGAAAAGCAGTAAAACCAAATGTGGACAGACTCAAAACACCAGCACCTTATGGAACAGCCACATGGTTGGTCCCAGGAACTGAGCTTTGGTTGGGACATTTTGCTCCTTACCCTTTGGCTGGACGATTTTGGACGGATTATACTTTTTCTTCTCCTTCACCCCTGGCTTCTGTCCATAGTTCCTGTTGGTGGCGGGCTCGGAGCACAAGGAGACAAAATCTTCCGAGTAGTCGTAGTTAGAATTCAGGCTCCGGGAGGAGCACTGGGACCGGCTGTAGTCCACGCTGCCGCTGGATGGCCTGCTGCCGGGGGGCCGGTCGTCAGGCTCCAGAGCCGCCCCACCGAAGGACTCATCCCTGTGGAGTTTGGTCATATCAGCCACAGACATGGAAAGCAACCTAATAAAACAAAAATATTTTTAGCTAGCTGTGGTGGCAGGACTCTGATCCCAGCGCTCATAAGGCTGAGGCAAGAGGATCACTGAGGTGTGGGTGGCCAGACTGGGTCACAGTAAATTTAAGGCCAGCCTGAGCTCCATAGCAAGATCCTGCCTCAAAAATCAAAACAAAGAAGGGCCGGGGATTTAGCTCAGTGGTTCTGGCGCCTGTGTTGTAAGCACAAGGACCCGGGTTTGATCCCCGGTTAACCACATACAGTACTGGGTGTGGAGACTCATGCCCAGCAGCAATTAGTACCACATGCCACAGTGCCAGCCGTGCTGGCTCACGCCTGTAATCCCAGCACTTGGGAGGCAGAGGCAGGAGGATTGCTGTGATGTGAGTTTGAGGCTGAGCTCAGGGCCAGCCTGAACCACAAAGTGAGACTCTGTCTCAAAAACAACAACAACAACAACAACAACAACAACAACAGAATCATAATGAACTGCAACACTGCAACAATTTATGAATTAGTGAATTACATTCTCACTCTAAAGACTGTTATTCCTCGGGAAGAGATGACAATGGGAGTCTGAATGTGACATGGCTGGTGTGAAATGTCACAGCTGGAAGTGGACAGACTGTGTGTTTGGACAGGAGCTTCCCTTGCTCAGGGTGAGGTAATATACCTTTGAGGTCCGACACAAAATATGGTGCAACTACTCTCCTTGTTTTAGCTCTAGTAATGGGTTCCTATAGATTGTCACACATCCACCGAGAGTGGTTCTGAGCAGCATGCATCTGTGCATATGATCTCACCTGGGGACAGGAGCTTCTGTGAAGAATATGTTGTGTGGAAAATGACAGTTCTCTAAGGAATCACTGTACTTTTAGCTATAGTAAGAACAAATTTTATAAATATGGAAAAATCAAAATAAAGCTTTTGTCTAATATTGTAGAGTTAGCCATCAAGGTAAAAAAATCAAAGTCATATTTGGGGGCTGAGTCATAGTAAAGTGGACTTTAAAGAAATATGTTTAGCGGGGCCAGGTATTTAGCTCAGTGGTTCCAGCACCTATCTCACAAGCGCAAGGGCCCAGGTTTGATCCTCAGTTAACCACATACAAAACTGGGGTGGAGATTCACGCCCAGCAGCAATCAGTACCACATACCATAGTGCCGGGCGTGGTGGCTCACGCCTGTAATCCCAGCACTAGGGGGGCACAGGCAGGAGGATTGCTGTGATGTGAGTTGGAGGCTGAGCTCAGGGCCAGCCTGAACTACAAAGTGAGACCCTGTCTCAAAAAAAAGATGTTTAGCAGCTAAAATGAAAATAAAATTTGGTGGTGTGATCCCAGTTTCTAATCAGGGACATAGGAGAGTACATAACTAATGCTCCTTAAAACCAAAGGCTGCCTGAAAATTTAACTTGATTAAGATTGTACTTCCTCAGTTGATTTGCTTCAGATTAAGTACAATTTAAAGTAATTGAAACACAGTAGTTCTTTTTAGATCAGGAACATTTTTAGCTCTTTGAATCATTCCCCAGCGCAACTCTCACTGGCTCGCTGGCTAAAATAACTCCCTAGTTATTTCTTCCTAGGATCTTAAACTCAGTGGGGGAAAAAAAACCCCTATTATTGTACTTCTACTTTATTTGAAAATTGTTTCTTGATATTGGGCTCAGACAGTAGTAAGTCAGGACGGTTACGTCTGTGTGGTTTGCAGGGTGAGCAGCAGCGCCTTTTCTATCTGTGCCCCACTGGCTCCCCCGTGGATTGCGCTGTAGGTCTGCAGTTGTGGCCCAGGCTTCTTAGTTGATCTGCCAGTGCCATGGGACAGAGTGTGACAGCCGGCTGGTAAATGCACCCCCGGACTCCAGAGTTGCATAGAACATGGTGACATTGGCAAATACAATGTTAAGATGTTTTTTTAAAAAATGGATTGCAGCAAAAAAATGGTGAATCCCCTTCAAAACTCTCCTGCTCACACGTCCAGCCTACGTTTACCCTGTCATCCTTCCCACCTTCTGCAGTGGCTCTGAAGTCTTCTTTCCTTTTCTTTTTTTTTTTTTTTTTTTGTGGTACCAGGGATCAAGCTAGGGCCCTTGTGCTTCCAAGGTAGGTGCGGAACCACTTAAGCTAATTCCTGGCCCTGGAGCCTTCTTTCCTGAGTGTCTGTAGTTGTCGGGTTTTAGCTCCTGCCTAATTGTCCTGAACTGATTAAAAACGTTTCCTTTGCATGGCCTCTTTGACTTTGAGGAAGAGCCGGAAGTTACCAGATCCAGCAAAGAAGGGGGTGAGGATGCAGTGCCACGTTTACCAGCTTCCTGTCAGATGGCGGCAGTAGCAGTCACTGTATTTTTTATCATACCTCATACAGACACCCAGGAAAGAAGACTGTGCAGAAAGTGGCCAGGATGATAGAGTATGTGTCTGAGGCCAGGGAGAATATTTTGAGGGATACACAAGGCAATGTGTTTTTTGGTGTAATAAAAATTTTTAAAATGTAAACATTCGTATTTTGATCACTCTTTTTCTGAGATAGCTCAAAGACAGCTAACAAATAGTAGAGCCTTGTCCTTGATGATTTAGAGATTCTGAAGGACACCAACTTCTGGTAAAGGAAAAGAAGAATTAGTTGCTTCAGACGGCAGGTCTAATCTCTGTCTGTCTGCTGGGAGTCTTGATTCTTGAAGCCGGTTTCAGGCTGCATCTGCCCAGCTCTCCAGCACTGCCCTGTGCCATGAAATACACCGCAGACTCTCCTGCCAGGGAGCATCCCGGCCCGGCCATCGACCAGGAATTTAGCATGGTGCTCAAGACTGACAACTTCGGCATGTGAGTTGTGCAACGGTCTGAACCTCGGCAGATCTGTGCCCACCGCGTGCAGAAGCTGAGGTGGTGGAAAGGTGAAGGGAACCACCTTGCTTTCCGCTTCTGGGTGGCTGCTTTTCTCATTCATGTGGCCAGCTGCACTCAGCACATGGCCGAGGCCTCAGCCTCTGGGATGCAGAGAATGCTGTGCACGTTTCATGTATCAATTTTTTACAACTTATGTCAGATTTATCTGTAAGCACAGTAATACTCCCTTTCGCCAATAGTTTGGTTCACAAACAAAAGCATTCTGCAAAAATTTGCTTCCATTTGCAAACTTCATGTTGGGCGGCATTAACGCTTTAAAAACTTATGGCTGTGTTTTCTCTATCTCCAACCCATTCACTGCATCAAAGCACGAGCTTTTCAAAGTACATATTTGAGGAGTGGCTATTTCTTTCTTTTTTCTTCCTCCCTTTCTCTCTCTCTTTCTCTGTCTCTCTTGGGTGTGTAGTATTGGGAATTGAACCCTGAGCCTTCGCATTGAGCTCACATCCCCAACCCATTTTTATTTTTTCAGACAAGGTCTCACTAACTTTCTCAGTTATCCAGCATGAACTTTAACTTACGCTCCTCCTGCCTCAGCCTCCCAGAGTGCTGGGACCACAAGTGTGTTCCGCCACACCGGGCTCTTTGTTTTAAACTGTCAAACTTTGAGGGTAACTATTACGCAGGTGTCAGTGATAAACTCAGATGGGTCTCATTGAGGTGGCTTGGTTTCCTGAAGAATTCGGAATGGTTCAGCTCGCAACCTTTTGGTGTTGGATGATGTGTCTGAGATAAGCATTCAGTGTAAACTGGATTTTGCACTTTTCTTGGGCCATGAATGTGCAGTGTGCCACACCACCCTGCTATGGCAGCCAGCGGTAGCTCCGGTCAGCCAGGCAACTGTAACATAAGCCAAGGATATCCTAGAGTGTACAGTGTCACCAGAAGGTTTTTCTGATACAAGCACCCATAAACCTGAGAGTGCAGACCCAGTGTCTCTGTGGAAGACCTTGTCCACAGCGTATCTACCTTCCTACGCATCTGCTAGATGTGGCTGGTGACCAGGCAAAGGCCTCACCTGACTTTTGGGTCAACTCAACTGTTTTAGCGCCTCTGTGTTGGTGTCAATAGGGAACATTACAAAAATATATGCAGTCTTCACTTACATGGATTTCTGATTTTGTGGCGTACACGGAGAAAAAAATCCAAGCACAAAATATTCTTCTTTGATGAAGTAGGAGGTCCAGTCAAAGGACATTTATTTAGTGTCTTCCTGGTACTGGGTTATGCAGGCAAACTTCCACCTTTGAGACCTTAAACAGCAGCCAGTAGGCGTGCAGTCCCTGTCTCGGTGGCCAGTCCACTGGTCTTCACTAGGACTGGATGGTAGGATAGTGCACAGACACATTTCGGCAGCGCTTGCACCTTGAGCACTGACATGTGAAGATGCTGGTTTGATGCACTGAAGAGTGCGGTTACCATGTCTCTATTGTCACAGGGCTCACAATTGTTTCTTTTTTTTTTTTTTTGAGACAGGGTCTCGCTTTGTGGTTCAGGCTGGCCCTGAGCTCAGCCTCAGACTCACATCACAGCAATCCTCCTGCCTCTGCCTCCCAAGTGCTGGGATTACAGTCGTGAGCCACCACGCCCGGCACTGTGGTATGTGGTACTGGTTGCTGCTGGGGTTAGTCTCCACACCCAGTATGGTATGTGGTTACCAGGGATTGAACCCAGGTCCTTGCGCTTGTAAGACAGGCGCTGGAATCACTGAGCTAAATCCCTGGCCCTGGTTGTTTCTGTTTTGTTGCTGATATGGCTCATGAACAGGAGCCCTGTGATAAACACTGTTCTAACAGAAGGTACGGCCTGGCTAGCTGTGTGTTTTCCTGGATGCATCAAGCACAACGAACTTCTATGTAGTGTTCAGCTCTTTTTTAAATTTTTGAGACAGGTTCTCGCTTTGTAGTTCAGGCTCATCCTGAACTCAGCCTCAAATTCAGCATTTTTTTGGACACAGGAGCTCTTGCTGAGTAGTTCAAGGTGGTCCTGAAATCACTATGTGGTTTAGGCTGGCCTTGAACTTGTGGTGACCCTCCTGCCTCCGCCTCCTGAGTTCTGGCACTGCAAGCACGTGCCCTTATCATCACTTAATTATAGAATAAGGATACTGTAGACCGAGGTGTCTACTAAACTCAATAGTCTTCACTCTTGCTTTTGCAATAAGGCAAACAAAAAAATAGCTTATGCTAAAATGTTTTCAAGTGGGTTATTTCATACCTGCTGTTTACCAACCTTCTCTAAGATGCCTGCAGAGAAACTCTATGTTCTCAGCACAGGGTTCTTCACACTGTAGGATTTATGAAGTTCTCCAGGCTAGTCTTTTTTGAGACGTTTTGGTCCCTTTTTAAAGAAAGAATATATTTCAAAAAACCTAAAATGATATTACAAAAGAAAAATGTTACCATCTAGCAGATAAATATTTACACAAGAGCAGAGGTTGTGACCTGGTGTTTATTTATACGGTCGACATCGCTTTGTATTAGGGGCTGGGACACATTTTGTACACGAGAGCCTTTCTTTTATCAGCTACCAGTGGTTAATTGGGAAATTCTTTAATTATTCAACAGTGATGTTGAAATAAGATTTGGAGTCACACAGAGTGGTGCTTGCAAAATATTTCGGACAGAACAAAAACTCCTGTGGTGCCCCTGCCTGTTCTTTCCGGAGCAGAGCTGAACAGACTCTGGGTGTCATCTCTTGTCTGTGATCAACAAAACACCCAATGACCAACCTCACTGGTCCCGCGGGGACCTATGGGGCCCTAGTTCTAGGCCCTGATATTGGCCGGAAGTGTTTCTTTGGGCCTTACAATCAGCCTCACAACTCACCCGAATGTTGGCTCTTATCACAGCCAGAACATCCTCGTTCTTAAACATAAGCCCTGCAGGGCGGGGGATGTAGCTCAGTGGCACTGCGCCTGCCTGCAGGTGCCAGGATGTGAGTTTGACCCCTGGTACCGCAGAACAACAAAGCACTGAATTCTGTAGTGAAGCTACAAGGAACTCAGACAATTTAGTTCAAATGGTAGCAACTGCTTTTCTCATCCTAATCATCCTGTGGTTAGGTGCGGAATTTTCCCTCTTTACCTACGCAGAGTTGTTAGTCCTATGGGTTGAACCTCCGGCCTCAGACGCCAGCGCAGCCCTCCACCACGGCCTGCTTTACTGTTTGTTTTGAAACAGGCTCTCACCAGATTGTTCTTGCTGGTCTCAAACTTCCCATCTTCCTGCCTCAGCCTCCCGAGTAGCTGGTATTACAGCTGTGCACCCTCGTGTCTGCCTTACCCATTTTAACAATTCCTACTGCCTTTCACACTTTGTACTGAAAAATGAACGTGGGAGAATACAAGGGGACTTGTAAAAGAGGGATGAAAAGGGATCGTCTTCATCAGATATTGAGATATCAAGCTATAGGGCAATAAGATGAAACAGATTCAGAAAGAAGGGTGGGAACCACAGGCCAGACTCCGAAGGGAAACTGAAAATAATTCTTTTGTAGATTAAAGATATATATTTTTAAAAATCTTAAAGGAAAATGTAATATCTGGTAGGACATAAAGCCCAGAACTGCAAAGGAAAGAATCGATAAAAATAACTGCATAAAAATGTAAAATTTTTATATAACAAAAAATATAAAGAGCATGGTAAAAATGGGAAAACTGCTTTTAATGTAATATAGAGTTGAATTCCTTAATGAACAAAGAACTCTTAAAACGACCTGTTAATAACAGCAGAGAAGGCAGAACAGGCGATCAAGCTCACAGTGAAGCAGACCAGACCCCTGCGTTCCGATTTCACCTGTCATCAAGGTAAACAGAAGTTAAAGAACCAGACGAGAAATAGCGTAATTACAACTACTACCGCTAGGCGGCGCTCAAGGCCTCGGAAATAAGGATGGAGAGCATTTCTCCGCGCGCGGACACAGACAAGAGCGGTAAGATTTGTTCATCTGCAGTCAGTGACCATCAGAGGTCGGCACACGTTACTGTGCTTTTCTTTTCAGACAAAAGACGTTAATGTAGATTTATTTTTTCTAAACTAAAGCCTCAGTATTCAGGTTTAATTGCCGTGTTACTCTATGATAAATCAATGGGTTTAAGGTGGCAAACCTCTCTCTGTCTCTCTGTCTGTCTGTCTCTTGTCTCCTTCAGGACAACACTGGAGGCAGAATCCAGGGCCTTCACATTGAGCTATACCTCCCTCTACTCTTTGTTTTACGTTGTATTTTGAGACAAGGTCTTGCTAAATCGTCTAAGCTGGGCTTGAACTCCCAACCCTCCTGCCTCAGCCTCCCAGCGTGCTGGAATTTGTTTTGTGCCACCAAGCTGAATTTAAAATCTCATTTTTAAGATTTAAAAGTTTCACTGGATACGGTAAGAGGCTGAAATCATGCTTGCAGAGATGTCTGTGTCCTCGTCTCCAGAACATGTGTTCCCATGTGAGGAAGACACTTGGCAGCACAGTCAGTTGGCAGAACCAGAGGTAGGCGCCTTCCCGTGTTATCCTGGGTCTGCCATGTGTGCCTCACGGAAAGCCTTGGGCTTTCCTAAGAGGGATGAGGGAGGAGTCGGAGTTAGGAGGCCAGCATCAGGGAGAGAGGACACTGACACCACGTGGCCAGCTCGAGAGACACAGGAGGGTCTCAGGCTGGAGGCCTTGCCAAAGTGTCAGATGGAAGGGATAGACCCGTACAAGGAAACTCGAGCACCGTGGTGTTAGCCAGGAAGACTCTTTTCTGAATGCACAACTGCAGAGCACATTTCTATTTTAAGCCACAGCCTGTGATGATTTGTTACACTGGCAAAAAGGAACTGAGCAGGTACCTGGGAAAACACCATGAATTAAAATGGGACCAAAAGCAGGCTATGTGTGCTGTCTATTAAGGGCACTATTAGGGCTGGGGATTTAGTGCAAGTGATACTGCGCCTACCTTGCAAACACAAGGGCCAGAATACAATGCTGGGTATTGCCAAAACAAAACAAAAGAAAACAAAAGAACAAAAGCAAGGGAAAGAAAAAATTCGATGGTTAAAAAAAAAAAAGGGAACACAGCTTATGTATATAGGGGGTGGGGGGTTGTAGGGTGGGTAGGGGAAGGGAAAAAATGAGAATTAAGACATGTCGTGCACTGGTACAAACTTTCAATGTTGTTTGTGATCATGATGTATATATAAAATGTACCAATA
>PVIR01016712.1:0-36230 GCA_004026965.1 Petromus typicus | reverse complement strand
GAGGGTCCAATGTATTTGAAACAGGATCCACTAACAAACATTGTATATAAAAGGAAAAGCAAGTAAATCTAAGACTAGGTAATACCTTTATTGCTTGTCTTTCTATTAATTACTTCAACGTCTGATGTAAAACATTAAAAAACAATAAAAATGTCTTGGACAAGCAACCATAGTCCTTCAACATGTGGTCAACTGAAATGGACTGATGTCTGGAGACACACGGTTACCACACTCACCGAGAGATGTTCCCGGCCAGCTTTGTCAGCCACTGTGGAAGGCGTTTCACTGCTTCTGTTTGTGGTGTCACTTGTTGCAGTCCAGTCTTAAAGTGGAAAGAGGGGAAAGAAGGAACACGAAGTTGTCATTAGCTTTCAGCATACACAGACCACAGTAAGCACCAGCGGAAAGCGAGACCAGGTCGTAAAGACTGGGCCAACAGCCCGGCCCGGGCTGCTGAGTGAAATCCACATCATCATGGCAACTGCCTGACGCTGAGGATTTATCCTGCAGAGATCTTTACATCACTATTTTGTTGGTCAAATCCTAACTCTGGTTTAGAGTTTCTTCTTTGCATTGAATATATCCCTTTATTGGTGGAATCTTCAAAAAAACAGGAAGGGGAATCAATCCACCAAAAGCCATGGATTTATAGACATGCAAGAATCTTCAGAAACTGAGGCTGCCTGCCAGTTTTAGAGCTTAGAATCGTCAGCTCAAGAAAGTGCAATGGTCTGTGTGCACCACCTGATGACAAGGTGGCAGAGCCCAGACCCTAGCCAGATTTCACGTGGGCAGCACTTGAAATGGGGAAGTACCTCTCGTCTCCACAGAGGGAGAGCGCTTATGAAGGAATGGGATGCTAGACGAGCATCAGCAGAGAACTTGGTTCCACAAGAAACTTTTCTGAAGAGTTCAAAATTGCCACTATTTCAGTTCCACAATCATTAATACCGTAAACTAACACACCATTTAGACTTGTAAGGATGTTTTCTCATTTTACCAAGCCCCAGATCAATTTTAGTCTATATAAATCAGGATGGTTAAGTGATTTGGGGCAAGTAAAATTTTTTATTAATAATATCACTTGCATATTCCTACAAAAATTCTTGCTGAACTTAACTGCACATGATATTGTCTATAAATGTTTCTATTTGAAGCCTAAGTAGGTGCAGCACCTTCATTTCCTCCCTGAACAAACTATATCATTAACTCAGCCTCTGTTTAACTGCTCCAGGTAGTATCATTCCATTGACCTCAGGCCAAGAAATTTAAATAATATAGTATTTCTATTAGCAAAATGTCCTTTGCTGTGCGAATAAAAAACAACAGAAAAGCACCAATTGTCTAATTGCTGTTTTATTCTTGTAAAACTTACTGATTTCAAAAATGAACATATCATTTTTAGTCTTCCTTCTTTTTCCTATCAGCAGCCACCCATGTAATATCTAAATTACTAAAATATATATAGGTCAGTGTCATGACATTTTGGGCCTAAAATCAAAGTGTGATTTGAGGTCAGTGGGAAGATGGCATTTTTAAAATCTTGAAGTTACTACAAAGAAATCCAAAGTATAATTTTAAAATCTGAAATCACAATTCTCATGTAATTTTCTGTGAAACAATCTGAGATATTATTTCTTGAAATTGTATCAGGACAAATAAAAAAATTTGCAAATCACAAGCATAAAATCAACCAAACCTAGAAGAAATAGGGTACAACATGCATAATTAGGGAGAGGCAACTTAATTCCTCACTAAACTCTAGTTAAATACACACTTCTTATGATAAACATTCAAAAAAGGATGGGCTTATGGAAAAAAAATTAATGTCTACATGGATATTTATATATAAAATCAGAGAACAGAATATTTTTAGAAAGCATAAATGTAACACTTAAACCAATCTAAAATGTTAATCATTCTTAAACCTCAATCCAAATCTTGAAATGCAGCCTGTCACGTCTCCATATTTAGTGGCTTCCTGACTACAAAGGTAGTCTGGAAATCTGTCAAAGGTTGATTATCATACCTAATAAAACAGCCTCGGTTTTGAATCAGCAAAGCATAATGAGACACTGAGGAAAAGCCAGCGTCATGGCCCTCAGCCGTGTTCCTGAGAGTGTCTCACTGGCTCGGGGTCTAAGTCTATCTGCTCCCAGGGAAACCTGCCCAGACTCCAGGGCTGGGACTAGTGAACGCAAGTTAACTCATCGCTCGTCAGTGAGGAGAGTGAACCACGACCCCACGGGTCTGGAACCAGGGGTGAAGAGGGGCTGATGGTTTCTGGGAAGGTGCCCTTTCCTTGTGGACACCATCAGGGACTCTTTCTTTCCTCCCATCAGCATGGGTGGCAAAAGTCCTCCTATCAGCATCCACTTATACCCATGAGGTTGACTCAGCCCTCAGCAAAGCCGCGAAAGGGCCTGGGGCATGTCAAGGGCAGAGAGCTTGGGCCCTGGGGGATGTGGCTGAGCGGCTGGCTTCACCCCCCAGAAAGCAAGTCCTTCCACTGAAGCTCCTGCCTGAAAGCCAAACTCCCTCATTATACAAGAAAAGGATTTTAAATTGGGTTTACTGTCATACCCAGAAACCAACACAGTTCTCTCTCCTTGGTAGTCATGGCTCTTAAACCAGGTAATTATTCCCAATTATGGAAACAAAACGCCTGTTGCAGCAGAATGGATTTGCTACTTCCAAGAACAGAACATCTGAGAGAGAAAGTGTAATTTACAGGCACCATAAACATCAAGGGGAAAATGTTCATCAATACTGAATGATTTTTGTGATGCTGTTTCAGCCTGTGTAAGGCTTAAAGTGTGTATTTAACTGAGTTTAGTTTTCTTTTAGCTGATTTATTTTCATTATATACAAACATTTTGATAAAGTACAAAGTGAAGAAAATATGATAGTTACCTTCATAAAGTTCACCTAGATAATCTGGGTTGTCACCTAAAAAACAAAAAAAACATAGCAAACATTCATAAGTATGTATTTCAATGTTAAAAATTCACCACCCTATTGCAACTAAAATACACTAAATATCATTTAAGCTCTTATAATCCAATAGACTGGCTTATCGGATAGGTGAAGAGCCTGAAGTCCAGGCTGGCATCGTATTAACTCTGTCCCATGCTCTAGTCCCCTCAATCCTTCAAAAAAGAGAAAAACCTAAAAGAATACCAGAGATCACAAATCACTTTAGAAAAAACTTCGGAGACCAGTAGGTTATGATAATTTCTTTTAGCAGACTGTTTCTATTTCACAGATGGCCATATTAATAGCAATGCTAGTATGTTTATTCCAGAGGAATTTTCCTACCAATTCTGTGATTCCCTGGAGATTTGGGAGATACTGTCAAGCTATGTAGAGTGAGCCATTTACATTCATGAGCTTATTATTATTACCTACATAATGAGGACTAAAGCACAATTCTTCTCTCCTCTGCATCTTTGGGGAGGTTTCTATGGTTAAAGAAATATCTCCTTTGTCCTACCACAACACACACACACACACACACACACACACACACACACTTTCTCTGTTGAAATCATTGCAATATCAGAGGTTATAAATAAATGTGATGTTGGAGAGGAATGTAAAATCCTATCACGTTAATTTTTTGGATAGCTCTGCAAGATGATCAGAATATTCTGCTTTAAGATACTCCAATGAAACTTGCCAGAAACACTGAAAATTAAAAAAAAAAAAACACCTCAGTATCAGCAAGAACTAGTGACAAAACCATCAGCTACTGATCACAGCTAAGTGGGCCTCTACATGAACGTCTACTTGGAAATAAGAATACATTTTTCCATAACATTTAAGTGTTTGCAAAACGAACTTGTGAAGCTCCTGTCTATAGTTCTAGATTTCTCTTGCGAGGTGAAATAGTAAAGCTCGTCACTATAATGCTCACTTAGTTTTCATTTCACTTCTGAACCGTCAGCAGAAAATGGCATTAAAGGGAAATGGGCTGATTTTCTGCTCAAGAATTCCCCAGTGGATAATCGAGGTTAGTCCGAGTGAAGAACCACGTAAAAGAGGCCCCACCACTCAAATTAGAATTTTAATACATTCAGCTAGAAGAGTATCTAAAAAGGCTGTGCTCCTCGATTCAGCGATGCTGTGTACTGCTAAGCAATCCAGGCCTCGCACAACTCCAGGCACCTTTCTCGCTGTAGTCGGTATGACTGACATCCCTCCGAGTTGTGCCGGGCAAAGCCTGCGCGGCCACCTGAGACGGCACTGTGTCAATTCAGGCAAAGAAATTGATTCTGGGAAACTTCAATTGCATTTTCAGGAGTTTCATTACCCCGATGGCACTCTAAGTAGTGCTGAGTTACACTGTCAGTATGCACTGTCAGAACTCTCTGCTGCTCATGTGTTACCCTGCAAGAATTCGAGGCTGCCTTGCAGTTCGAGTGATGATTCAGGGAACAGAAGCAAGAATTTCCAAGGTCGGATTCACGGTGTCATTTGTATGGCACCTTCCAATTTTTGGAAGTCCTTCCCCTTTGCGAAGGCCCAGGACAAAGTGGAGTCCTATTCCACAGAGGTCTTGCTCCCTCTGCTGAAAGAAAGGGTCTCCAGCCCCGAGGGAGCAAGTCGTTCTCGGGGCTGCTCAGGAACCCTGCATGGGAAGATCTCCTTCCACACTGCAGCACAGTCTCGGTCTGAGAGGGGCCGTGGCCTCCAGCAGACACCCTCGCTGCAGACACCCGGACCCAGAGTTCTCTCACTACGTGTCCCAGTCCCCTTTGCAGGCTGATGAAACCTCACGTCCACCTGTCTAACAAGCACAGCCACCTACCACCCACGGCGAACCCCCACTAATCCAAGACACAGGAGAGGAAAGAGGAGCAAAGCCAGACGGATGGGTCAGGTGGTCGGTGTGCCCAGCTGCAGAGCCTCCTGTGGTGCAGCTGGGGTCACAGGTCAGAGGTCATGGTCTGGATCCAGTTTTAGCAGAGTCACTACGTTCCTCCACAGAATTTAAAGAGCTTGAGAATTCTGAACTCAACCTATCCATTCAGGTCATTATGGGTATAGGTCTGACAGGTAGGAGAACAGATGCTGTCTTACTTCAAATAATAACCTTAATTGATAATGTTTAAGCATCTGGACATAAGTGTGCAATTATACTAGAATGGCCAACCATATTAGACTGCCTGAAACTAAGCGACAACTGATCTTTGTCCTTCAAACTGAGGCAGGCCCAGCCAAAGCCATTTGGTCTATCAGGACTGAGAGCCGTCTCTGGATATGGACCTGCACTGCTACCCTGGAAGGAGCTGGGTACCCAGGTGGCTCCGATGCCACTGCGGACCACACCCCTGTGAGGAGGAGGGCTACAGTCGCCATGCGCTTTTAAATATCAATCTACAGAACAATACAAGATGAGGAGTCAGGACCAAGGTGATCTTAACTACACACTCAAAAAGCCTCAGCGATTATGAATGACAGAGACTCAACGCACCTCATTATGAAAGGGAAGACCCAACACTCCCCCCACATGAAGCCCCTGGAGAGATCTCAAAGCACAAACCAACTTAGAGCAGTAAATTCTGGAGACTGAAAAAGGGGTGCAATCACAAACAAAAGTGTAGAGAACAGAGTTCCCTTTCCGGACCTATGACTCATATCTGCGCATGCCTTCTCTACCAAATTCACCCATAGAACAAATAGGCCACACTGAAACATTCTAACAAGCACTATTTATTCCTAATTTGTATGAAAAGTACTGTCACGTAGCTTGCATTGTCTGGAACAGGTAAATTGAGTGCAGGATTCTGAAACTTGCAGGAAGACAATGTACCTCTGCAGAGGGTGTGCGCCCCATGAGAGAGAGAGCCTCGCAGCACGTGGACAGCGAGGGGTCCTGCACAGGGCCAGGGAGGATGCACAGATCTGCTCACATGAGCAAGCGTTCCTCATTCATGTTAAATACAGACACAAAAGAACCTTACTACTTCCTTTTACACTTCTGGAAATAGACATATTTTGAGAGCATCTCAGGCCATTTTAAATTATGATTTTAACTGTTTCCTTTTACTTCGTTTAAATTGTTTGCTGTTACATATTTGATGGCTGAATTAAGGGGGAGAGTCCTGTTGGAGAGATTTAGGACTAAAATGGGGCAGAACAAAGCCCAGCTATGGGAGAAAACTCCAACAGAGACAATGCATGAATCCTGCCCCTGTAGTGGAGATTTGAGACTATTATTATGTTTCCTTGGATGCCACCTCATCAGCTAGCATCAAGAACAAAAGAGCAGATTCAGGCAACAAGTGGTGGCTCCAAGCCCCGACTTCCTGCTAGAAAAAAAATTGACATCAAGTGTGGCAACTGGCGACCCCACTGAACTCAGTGGGATTACAAACAGGTGCCGGGCGTTGCATCCCTGTGACCAGTGTAGACGCTTCAGTTCCTTCACAACTCGCACAAGTGGGAGCCAAGAACCCAGCTCTGCTATCCAGGGGTCAAACCCTGCCTCCTGAAGAGTCTCAGGAGTGTCCTGAAGTACCACCTGCACTTTCGCTTTCTTCCTAAGGAATGCTGTCAGGAATTATGGGAAGACAGTAACAAGTCCAAAGTGTGGCTAAGTGAAAAGAGCAGTCTGATAGTACTACAGGTTCGGACGAACCGCTGATGGCTCCAGACTAAACGGTGGTATCTGCCCTTCTAGAAGCCCATCCCCCTCAGGCACTGAAGCTGCTAAACAGGAAGGACGAGGACTGCTTCCTCTGTCCCCAACAGTAGCAAACAGAAGTCCTATGCAATCCTCTTAACCCCATGCTGAATAACCGAAGAGGAAGGTCTTTTCATTTTTCTTTTTTAAAAATCAATTTTATTGGTACATTTTATATAAACATTATGATCACATTTGACATTGAGTTTGTACGAGTACAGGACACATCTTGATTCTCATTTTGACCCTTTCCCCTGTCCGCTCTACCCACCATATACATGAGCTCTGTTTCCTTTAACTATCGAATTTTTTCTTTCCTTTCTTTCCATTCCCCTTCTGATCTCAGTTATAGTTACCAAGTAAATCTTGATTTTATGTAAATCATCATGAGGAAATTACGACTTGCTAATAGTAAGACTCAACAGGAAAAAGAAAAATACATTTGCAGGGCAAAAATAGCAAGTGATAAGGACAGAGTAGCCTGACAATATGTCATTTCACATTCTGATACCAGGATAAAAATAATGATAAACCAGGAATACATGTCTGTTTCCTTCCTTGCAGCTTACTGAGACTCACCCTAATGTCCTTCAAAATAAGGAAAGAAAAACACTTTCTGGGGCCGGGGATTTAGCTCAGTGGTTCCGGCGCCTGTCTTGCAAGCGCAAGGACCCGGGTTCAATCCCCGGTAACCACATACCGTACTGGGTGTGGAGACTCACGCCCAGCAGCAACCAGTACCACACACCACAGTGCCGGGCATGGTGGCTCACGCCTGTAATCCCAGCACTCAGAAGGCAGAGGCAGGAGGATTGCTGTGATGTGAGTTTGAGGCTGAGCTCAGGGCCAGCCTGAACCACAAAGCGAGACCCTGTCTCAAAAAAAACCTAAATAAAAAAAGAAAAACACTTTCCACAAGTTCCATTTGCAAACTATTTTTAAGAATTCTACATGATAAAACTATTTTTAAAAGGCTGGTTCTAGTGCTTGCCAATGTGTGGTGTGCAGCTTTAGATGATCGGGTCTTTTCCCCTCACTTCCTTAAGAGCACAGTGAACCCCAGAGATCCAAAACTGAACCCAGACATCTAAAACTGAACCCAGAGATCCAAAACACGGGGGTTTGGTCAGCTTTCTGCCTGGGCTAGAGTGACTCCGGGGCCAGCCTGAACCACAAAGCAAGACCCTGTCTCAAAAAACTAAACAAAACATAAAAAATCTGACACAACTAAAAGGAGAGGTTCAACCTGGCTCATGGTGCAGGATGGCTCAGTCCATGGCTGCCTGACTCTGAGGCAGAAATACTGGCCATGCAGCAAAGCTTCTCAGCTGTGGCAGCCGGAAGCACAGAGAGGAGGGCGGAGCTGAGGTGAGAACACACAGCCGGCCCCAGTGACTGGCCTCTCCCCTCCAGGCTACCTCTGTGAACAGTGCAGTCAGCGAGGAACTCATCACTAAACTAGCCACTGAAGAACACAGTGCCCCCATGTGCCAGTCACCTCCCCCAAATTCCACCTCCGAACAGGAGACTTCTGGGCACCCTGCCACACTTAGATCGTCACAATGGGGCACTCGGACGTCTAGGCTTCACTTTCGCCTGAGTCACTAATTCCACTTTCTCTGTAACACAGGAGTATTCCATTGGAAAGCAGCGGACAACAGCATCAGCTTCGGCACTCCTCTGGAGCTTCAGACAGCATATGTAATTAGCATTAGTTCTCTTGGGATATAAAGAGCTATTTAAGAATAAGTCTTAATTATCATGATTACTGTGAGTCTGTGGCCTTCCCCGCTATTCAAGGGATGAAAGCAGGTAGAACTTTCTTGTTTTCATCTCAGAATAACAAATGGCCCCAAACAAATCAAAGTACAGCCCAAGGAACAAGTGGGATTGGGGATACATTTTCCCAGTGAGAAACCCTGGGAGGAATTTCTATTCCTCATGTTCTTCATCCTACACAAGTGTACCACTGAGTCTAAATCTGACAATTTGGGAGAATTCAAAGTACTGTAAGAGCACTAGTTCATCCAGACACCACAAATCTTCTTATAAACCAGCACAGAAGAAACTGTGGGCAAAACTCTTCCAATATTTATAGTTTGTTCCTGACATGCATTTCACACAGGAGACAACTGCTCCTGAATTAGGAGGCGTAAGTCACTACCTCCCACTGCCGTGTGAATGAACATTCCCGGGCTGTGACACTCTTCCTGGATGAGTGGGCCAGAGAGACACTCTATGCAGTGCCTCGGGAACGGCAAGCTTCAAAGCCAGGCTCTGGGAGCTCTGGTCCCAGGCACAACGCTGAACCACCGTGGCTTTGACAACACCAGCTACCCTCAGCGACATGTTCACATTTACAGAAGCAGCTGACCTTCCAAAGGCCTGGAACTTATGCAGTGTGACCGAAAGATGCCAACAAAGGCTCCAGGCTTCCTCCTGGACCGAACTGTAAACACTCTCTCTGCCATTAATTTCTGCTGAAAAGGAAATCCTCATTGTTTTAATCGCCACTCTGTCTATGCTTTTGCCTGTTCATGAAAACACTTCTCTCTATGCAGGATTGAATTCCAGTGGCCGCCACTGAGGGCATCAATTTCATCTTGCACAAGTCTTTGTTTTTGGCCTGCAAGCGGAATAGGATACATCCGAATCTCTGAAGAACCCTGGAGGACCCCACGCTTTATACCCATGTGTCTCCACCACTGTCTCAATGGTGTCTTTTCTCTCCTGAATGTCCATGAGCCGTGACTGAATTCACCCTACTTTTCTAGGGCATCTCTACTCACCATCTCGTCTGTGTTTCTATTACTGCCATGACTTGATATCTTTAGGAGATGCAGAAAATGGAACTTGATGGATATGGGAGCAGGTTCTGTGGAGCAGTTATGAGTGAACCTCACTCCGCAAAGTGTGGCCTGGAGACTGGCAGTTAGTAGCGTCAGAGAATCCATTAGAAATGCAGCATCTCTGGCCTTTTTCCAAATCCAGGGAAACATAATTTGTATTTTATCATAGTCCTCAAGAGTTCTATGGTTCTGCACAGGCATTAAACTTTGAGAAACCCTGATTGTCAGTTTTAAGTTTCACCAGAGTCAAAGTCATAAAGGATGATAATTTCTGGTTGAAGCAATATCTACACATCTACACACTGAGAAAAGGGTCTGTCTCCGGCTACAGCTGCACCGCTATAACAGATAAGGGCAGGAGACAGCTTTGACACCAACAACAGGCTCCAGAAGACATCTCTTCAAAGATGAAGAGTGGGAAATAGATCAGACACCCTAATGCACTTTATACGTGCCCACTCTTCGAGAAACCAAACTTTGACTCAGTTTTCTCCGTAAAGAGTTAAGTCCAGGATGCTCACATATCAAATAGCAAATGTAAGTTTTTAGATTAGGGAGGAAAAGCCAATGCTATAATACACACTTTCTGGGCAGGAAATTTCTCCCATGGCAGAAAGGGAGGTGAGAAGTGCGCACGTTCTTTATTACACCCTCGGCTCCCACAGTGCAACACCAGCACATCCAGAGTGCGCAACTTGACAACGACTTTCATTACAGATGCTGAACTTAGGCCCAAGCCACAAAGGTCAGGAGAATGATGAAGATCAGAATCCAAACCACAAATCTTTCTTGTGACACCAAAGCTTCCCTGTGTGGAGAGTGCGGACTGACTGTGCTTAAGATTCCGAGTTCAAACACCATATCTGAATAAGTCACCGGAATCAGTGGCATGGGACGGGAGTTTAACTCGACCTTCATAATCCCACCTATTCCTTTGATTCTGACTGCCAACAATTTCTACAGGCCTTCAGCTGGGTCCTGCCTGTCCTGGGATGAGGATCCCCAGGGACTGAAGCAGATCTCCGAGGGCTGGGATGCCGGCAACCACAGAGAGAGGAGCTGAAAGCCCAAACACTTTCCCACATCTCATCGTTCTTTTCCTGGGTTGTTGGACTGTTTCCTTTATTGGGGAGAGGGGCTGAGTTCGGGTGCTCCAGGCTGTGCCTTGCCTCTGTTGCCTCCCTAAGAAGTAGGAAGTATGCAAAATCTTGGGGCCTGTGACTCACAAGGGACAGCTCTGTTACCCTTTATTTCTCAGCCCTCCACGGGTGGCCCATGGTTCAAAATCCCAGATTTCAATATGGCAGGACATTAAACCAGACCATTCCTGCCCCAGTGAAGTGGGCACTCGCCACTCAGAAGCAGAATTCACAAAAGATCTGACAGCGACTTTGGCCCACGTCCTCTGAAACAT
Source organism: Petromus typicus (assembly GCA_004026965.1). Lineage (NCBI taxonomy): Eukaryota > Metazoa > Chordata > Mammalia > Rodentia > Petromuridae > Petromus > Petromus typicus. The sequence goes on along the minus strand of PVIR01016712.1, from coordinate 25,279 downwards.
GGAACTCACGTCAAGACTTTAAGTCGTCTGAGGAAGAAAAAATAATGGAGGGTTTAGAAGAATTTTCTCTGGGGAAGTGCTGTCCTGTTATTTCCTCTACAGGGACCGTCTCTGTACCACTCTGAGAGTTTCAACCATGTTCCCACCAGAGGGAAGGCTCAGGCACCAGGCCTGGCCCGGCAGGGAATGTGAAGGCAGCCTGCAATGCGATGGAGATGGCATCTGGCTCAACTTGTGCACCCAGTGTGTCGAGACTGGGCACCTGAGGGCTCCCCAGGAGTCCTTTGGAGACAACAGGGAGGGACCCAGTGTGAGGAGCTCAGGTCCTGCCTGGGGGACCTGGTGGGGGACCTGGAGGAGGACCTGGAGCACCAAAGGGCAGACACCACGCAGAGCTCCTCCCTGGAGGACGGCCTCAGCGGCATCTCGGTGCACACACTTGTTTCCACAATTCTGCTCACAAACCGACTTGGAAGAGAACCCAATCAAACTTAATGGTCACATTCAGGGTCAGCCTGCGGGGAAATTTCAGATCTCATCCAGTTTGGTTTTCAACCAGACTTATGGAGAAAATTGGGTTCGTGAACAGAGGCACCACCATCCGGCAGATGAGGGCGAGATGCCTTTGCTCACGTCAGGGGAACAGCAGAGCGCAGACTCTCCAAGAACCCACACAGGTTTCCGGGAAGAACGTCCACTTATAGCACGGCATATTCCCAGGCACGAGAGCACCACCAGCAGTGAGCAAACTTCCCTGCCGCTCCACAAGCTCACCTCCATCCACCTGTGCAGGACAGGGCCAAACACAGAGTCAGTCAGCCCCTGCCCAGCCGCCAGCCTGACGGTGGGAAGCAGAGGCCACGGGCTATGAGCGCAGCCTTAGGGTTTGGACCTTGAGCTCAGACAGGAGGTAGTGTTTCTCTGTTCAGAGTAGCCCTGCCTCCTAAAATAACCAAAGGGTCATCTGTTACTCAGCATGACCCACAAGATCTTAGGAAGCGCAGAGTTCTACCCAAGAGCAGTAATACCGTCACTGGTGACTCACTGGGTGTCCTAAAATTTTTTAAGATGCCAAAGTCTACTCTGGGAGCCACTGAATCAAAATTGTTAGAGCTAAGTCCAAGAATGTGTGTTAAAAAGTGAAATGAAGTAGAATAATAAAACTTCCTGGTTGATTCCGATGTGTAACAAGAGGTGGGAAGGTACTGCTATGTTGAGAGCCCAAAAAGACGACTTCTAGGGCCCAAGAGAAACGAAACTAACACCAGTCTGTCTGTCACAGGCTCTGCTCCTCTGCGGGGACCATGGCCCTCCAGGATTCACTGGAAAGCTGGGAGCTGCATTTTGTCCTTTAAACATAATGCTGACAGACCAGAGCCGATTTTAAATCTCAAAAGAGATATAACGTGGCCCATGCAACGTGCAATGCTGGGAGAGTCCTCCTTCCCCTTCTCAGCAGCCAGCCAGGATTTCAGTCATTAACCGGTGGGACAGCACTGGCTTCTGCTGACATCTGAAGATCCGACAAGGCCTGTCTCTCCACACGGACACCCAGTATGTGCCTAGGACAGAGCTACACGGCTCGGGGACACTCCTGAAGCATCCAACTGCGGGGACCTTGGTTCTCCGGCTCCGCCCCAAAGCCCGGCCACACCTCCTCATGCTCACATCCTGCCAATGGCACCGACGCCTGGGCTGATGCTGGCTGCACACCCCTGCCCATCCCTTATCCAAACGGGGAGCAGACTGCCTGCGACACGTGTTTCCAAACAACCCAGGAGCAAGGACAGTGTGGTGTCATGATACCCAGTCTCTTCCATGTTCACTGGTTTTTGTCATAGAGACTTTTTATTTATTTGCTTTAATGTTTTGATTTCTTAATAGTTTTCATTCATTTTCTTCAAAAATTCATTCCATGGCAAGGCAACGATCTACATCAGGGGTGGCAAACCTATGGCACTCATGTCATAGTGTTTGTTGTCATTTCAAACCTCTCAAAGGTTCAGCATCACTGAGCTACCCTGATGAGGAGCACAGCCTCGGGGGATACAGGGCTGCCACCCTAGTTCTTCTAGTCCATGTGGGTGGGACTGGGGACACGGTGAGGCCAGGCTGCCTGCTCCTTGTAAGACGGGAAACTTCCAAGGTGAAAAACACAAATAAAAAATAAGTGAATCTCATCAAAAACACTGGAGGTGAAAGTACAGTAGAAGAAACATCTCAAAAAGTTTACAAGGACTAAATTTCATCAGTGTCTGTATGATGACACAGAAATATTAAAGGAATCTGAAGGAAAACTTGACCTCTTGTCCTTCACTTGGAATGTATCATCAGGGAATGAATTTTTTTTTCTTGCTATTTGTTTATTTTTCTTTAGTTTGAAGAGAGGTCAAGAGGCAAAGGAAGCAATTTTTAAAAGGTCAGTATTTGAATACTATGGTTCTCATAAATACCCACAAAGATTCCATCCCACAATCTGTAACTGGTCACACTGGTTTATGTCCCACTAGGGCCACTTATACCCAACTAGCACCCTGGGCCAAGTCTCCATCATTTCCACTTCCATTCATTTCTCCCTGACAGATAGTCCTCAGTTAAACAGAGGGAAAAAATCTGCATTCTATGAAAGCTTAATTTTTACTTTTTATAAATGTTTCCTTAAAACTATTCAAGAAACTTGAATTCATGCCAGAAAACAATTCTTTCCCAACACCATCTGGGTTAAAACCAGTAGAAGAGATCAGAAAAACATGAGGCCACATGGATAAGGAAAGTCCAGCTCTATCAAATGTTAACATCATAACGAAATGTTCAAAGAAAACACATCAAAACCATCATCTAAAGTAGAAGCTATGGGCCTTACAGTGTTCCGACATCAAGGGACACAGACCTGCTTCGGATGGCTTCCACACTCTGGACCTTCACTCCCAGAAGTTTGAAAAGGCCACAATGGTAAAATTCAAATAAGATCTTAAACTGAGCGAACACAACGCACCAATGCCAGTTTCCTTATGATGACAAACATAGCGGCACCTCAGTTCACAAATCTAATCCTTTCCAAGGCTCCGGTCGCAGATTTCCTTCCTCCAGAATGAAGTTTGTGAACTGAGGTATGACTTTCCTGTATGAAGTGAGCCAGAGGAAACACTGGGTGTGCTCTCTGGAAACTGTACTATCTTTGCAACTTTTCTACAGATCTAAAGTACAAACAAAAACTTTAAGAACAGACAAAAGCTATTGCTCCAAATCAAGAGTCTCCCGACTGAATTCTGAAGCAGCAGTTCCCACAAACAGGCGGGAGGGAAAAACCGTCAGCTAGATTCACTGCGGCACATACCACTGAGCAGCTACACTCTCAGACACGGGCAGGAAGATTTCACAGGACCGGCCACTACGACCACATGTCCAGGTACTGCATCCAAACATGAACTGTGTTATGGGCTGCTTGCAAATCAGCCTTGCATAACTCAAATCAGACTTTGAAGCCTAGGCATTTAAAAAGATGTTTAGTAAGTCTAGGGTAATGAGAACGATTTTGCTTTGTTTACTGTTTGGCAAAGGTGGCTCTGCAGGAGCTCCTCTGTCTGTGGCACTGCCCTGTGAGCCAACAGGTAAGCCTTCCCAGCAACCCTTCAACTCAGATTACTAGATTTCTATTTCCCTTCCTTCTGCCAGGCCATCTCTGTGACTTCTCACTCACAGCTTTCACAGTGGGGAGTTCTATCCCTGCACAACAAAGGCAGCCTCCAGCCTAGAATGGGAGCAGGTGCCTGGGCTAGGAGCTTGGGCAGGTAAAAACACTCCACAGAAGGAAGGCATCTCACACACAGGCAGGGCAGCTGTCCTGTGGTCAATGGAGCTCCCAGCAATCTCTCCTGCTGGCCACAAAGAAGATCCCAGAATCTAGGCACCTTTCCGCCAATCCAAACCATTAGTCAGAAAGGTACCATCACCACTCCTAGAAATTGAAGGCCAGAACTGAGGAGAGGGCAGCTTAGCTCAAGTAGTCCAAGTCAGGAAAATAGTCTCCTTACTGCCTGCTAGCCCAGGAATGAGAATGCAGGATTCTGCACCACAAGTGTGAAGAATAAGGAAATTATCGCAAATATTTCATGAGCCAACAAAACACAGTTCATCTGTTTGTGGTTTTGCAAAGGTTTTGCCATTGTCAGTGTAAAAATCTCATTAAAAATTTGAGACAATAATAAGCCTTTCCTTATGAACTTTCAGACACACTAATTAGTAATTCTGTGTATATCAGACGCCCATTCCAATTCCTCATTCCTCATCACCGTCTTGGAGCAGTACAAATCCTTGCTCCTCAATGTGGCTTTGGCCCTGGGAGCTGCTCGGACTAACGGCCTACGGGCAAAGCAGTCAGGCTGGGACTCAGGTCTTTCATAACCCTGCACATTTGCAGTCACCCTCTTACTCCTGTGCTGGCCTTGAGAATGCTGTCTTTTCCTCACCCCGCACTCCACAGTACATATGGAGTAAGCACTCTAGCTGACCGGCAGACTCATGATCAAGGCCAAATCCTGCTGTTTAAGCTGCCGAGTCTGGCGATGGTTTGACTGTACACAGTTTTGTCAGGAGCTGAGTGACAGACCATGCCATCTCCTCCAGTGCAAAAGCTGAAGATACTCACCGTCAATGTCCCCGGGCCAGCCCATGAAGTGAGCAGAGACCTGTCTCTCATCTTTCCCATACTCGTTCTGGGCGATCAGCGTGTAGTCCCCATTGTTCATGTGGGTGGGATTGTCCAGCTGGAGGCAGCCGTGGTACTCCGTATGATTGGTGACATGAATTTTAGTGCAGATGTATTTGGACTCGTTCAGTATTGCCCCGTTATAGAACCACTGAAGCGCTGGTTTGGGGTTGCCTTTCACAGTGAATGGGATGCACCAGTGGTGGTCTGAGGTCGGAGATTCGAGAAATGTGATAGTTGGTGCAACTAAATTGAAAGAGAGAAAGTTAGTAGCTCAGAAAGCTCAGGATTCTCTGTCTCCAGTTGTCTGTGTCATCGATGGGGAAGTTCATTCCACCACTTTGAATGCTTGTTTTGTTCGGTTTGAAAAAACACATAAGCAGTCACGTAGGAATTCACCATGATTTTGTACCATCTCATCATGGAGGTTGAATTAACTCCCTACAGAGAGCTTCAGAGAGACTCGTTGCTCTGCTCAGCTTAAGACATACATATCACTGGCACTTTTCAGAGCTCTTCATGCACATGAGAACCAGCTCCCAACAGATCTAAGAGATTCCCTAGAGTGGAAAGGGCTCGTACGGCATCCACTTCCATTTCTAAACACAGTCCTTCTTACCATGGAAGTTCTTCACCAAACGTGAAGAGAGGCACTATTCTAACAGCACTAACATTCCCTGAATGCTTCTCCCCTACGTGATCCAAATAACAGCAAATCATACTCTGGAATTTTACTGATCTCAAGTAACTTTTCTAAAACAGATCAAACTGATCAAGCAACAAATGCACATGATGCTATTCATTATTATAAAGCATGAACCTTTTTTCCTGCTTGTCAATAGCTAACAGGTTTTTTTAAGCATTGAATCACAGTAGGGTTTATTTTTGTTAGACTCTAAATGTCAGTGTTTTGATTCTTTGAATGCCTGTAGCGCTTTTTAATCCTGAAAAAATAAACTAGAGATTATTTAAGCGCATAGTGTTTTATGCTTTTAAAAAACAAACATTATCAAGTAGTGTCTCTTAACAATAGTTATCCTGAGTGAAGGTATTTTAAAATAATTCATTGTTCACTTTAAGGTGGTCTATCTCTGATAATTATAGAGACCTGGAAAGAACTTTGAGACCTGGTATAGCTTGCCTACAGCTGAGCTACCAAAGTTTCACGCAGTCATAGGTGGGGCTTTTCAGAGGTGGCTGGATCCAGAGTGTGCGATGCTGGGACATCAGATCACTAAATCAGTCCACTGATTGGTTTAGTATAGTTCTGAGCGTGGCTAAGGGGAAGGCCCACTCTGGGACGAGTGCTGTGCCTTAAGGATGCGTAGCCCGGATACCATACAGGGGACAAACAGCGGGTGCTGTTGTCGCTTGCTGCTCGCTGCTTCACTGCTATGTCCTACTCTGCCCATCATAAGCTGTTTCACCTCTGTGATGACCTTCTACCATGCTACTCTGCCTTAGAGCCAGCTAATTATGGATTGAAATCTATTAGAAACTATGAGTTACAAACACCTCTTCTCCTTTAACTTTGAGTATTGGGTATTTTGTTTCAGCAGTGAGAAAAAGTAACCAAGATAAGACTCAATAGTTTTGTTTGTTACATAGAGAAACCATTGTCCAGTAAGGCTGGGTAAGTCAGTGAAGGTTACTGCGACAAGCCAGCTTGGGACAGGAATGCAGGTCTCCTGCATCTAACCCAGCAGCCTTCATACATGCTTTCTTTATTGTAAAAATTCAAATCATGGAACCTGACACAATCACTGTGACTAAGGTCCTTTTGATGGCTATCTCAGTTGTCAATAATCCTTATCACTAATTTCTTCTCCTCTTTATCTAAACTTTGATCAAACCCTGATGACTAGATAGATAGTCCAAGCATCTTTAAGGGAAAGCAGATAATCTGACCTTGCTTTCTTTGTGTTCACTTAAACTACCCAGAATTCCACTGGAGAAAAAGCAAAGCCAGAAAAGAACCTAATTAACTTGGATAACTACAGAAAGATTTTCAGTTACCAGTGAAGTTCCTCACCACTCGGCATAAACAATTACTTAATTCTGCAGAAGTGTATTATTTCAGTGTCCTTTGCTTAAGGAAATAACAAACCACAAAATCTAAATTTGTAAAGTTTGATCATTTGCTTTAGCAAATATTTCTCAAAGGTTTTGTTTTGTTTTGTTTTGTTTTTAGAGACAGGGTCTCGCTTTTGTAGTTCAGGCTGGCCCTGAGCTCAGCCCCAAACTCACAGCAATCCTCCTGCCTCTGCCTCCCAGGCGCTGGGATTACAGGTGTGAGCCACCACGCCCAGGTGGTATGTGGTGCTGATTGCTGATGGGCATGAATCTCCACACCTAATATTGTATGTGGTTACTGGGGATCAAAACCAGGTCCTTATGCTTGCAAGGCAGGCACCAGTATCACTGAGCTTAATCCCTGGCCTCTCAAAGGTTTTTTTAAATAATCTTTGAAAAGGAAAATAGCTTGTAACATATGATTGATTCCCTCTATAAAAATTTAATCTAAACACAATGATTGTGGCTTCATATCTATTTCTCACCTAAGGTGCATGCCTGTATTTGCAGGTCTGGATCACAAACCAGCCACACCAAAGACCAGAGAATAGACAGGGTCCATACTTGCCTCCCATGATCCACACCCAGAGCTCACTTATCCCTTCCACCATGCTTAAAGGAACTTTGTATGAGATATTGAATTAAGTCATGCAAGCTGGCTATGTATGTTTGGTAGTAACACTGACCTCAAGTTTGTGAGTAAATCAAAATGATGAGAAATTCTAAGTCCAGTATCCTCTACGCATAGCAGTGGTACTGTAAGTGACCAAGGGCTGTGGTTTGTGATTTCAGTCTCAACAATAATTCAAAGCATTATGTGATTTTCACTTAATACATGTTCACACTTAATGCTGCAATCTAGTATTTATTGTATTTGGAATACTGGAAAATAACACATGTTTATGCTTGACTAAAAAGCACTGATATCTATATCTTAGCTGCAAGGCATCTAGAAATTTAAAATAAGGATAATAAAACTTTCTGCAGATTATAATTTTCAGTGATTTAACTAGTACTCCTGTTACCTTCTCATAGAAACTGTATATTAAACTAATAAAGTTACACTGTATCAATGATACAACTATGTTTACGAAAAGACAGCAAATGCTTTAGGTATCACTACTTTAAGGCTTCATTTTGCTTTTATCAAGGAAGAAGTTTTTAGAAATTGGTTTATAGAATTTAAACTAAAAATTAACAGGAAAACAATCAGGTCAAATCATGTTCTTTTAGAAAAAGAAACAGGAAGACAGAAAGCAACAAGCTTGAGATCAGAAAAGAAGCTCCAAAGAAAACACATGACCCGGAGACACGAAGCAGAAACAGAACTAAGGAAAAGAGCAGACAGCATTTCTTAGTTCAGCAGCACCCGACACTGGAAGATGCCTTTAAACACACTCCAGGAGCACCCAGAGCACCCCAAGACGCACGTGGCACGTCCCCGGGCAGCTGCCGCTGAAACACGCGCCGGCCTGATTACGTACAGTGCACAGTGAGGTTGACGGAATCCTGGTCTTCTCCCACAAGGTTTTCTGCCACACACGAGATCTGCTTCCCACTGTCATCGGCCGAAATGTTAGTGATCCTCAAGGAGCCCTGAGTCTGGCTTGTTTCATTCTACAAATGAATTAACAGACAAAAGTAGCCTTAATTAAGAGTGATCTTGAAGGGATAGATCTGGAGTCTCTTAGTTATGAAAAAAATGCGTGTGTGTGTGTGTGTGTGTGTGTGTGTGTGTGTGTGCATATGTGTGTGCTTGTGCACATGTGTATTGAGGTGAAATGAGAAATTTTATCTGAATTGGACTCAGGTTGATGGAAGTTACTGTACTTCTCTATGTTTTAATTTCTCAGTCTGTGAAATGGACTTTGATGAGTTCCTAGCTACCTTCCTGCAGGAATGACCAAGAAGGTCAGTCAGTCTCCTTGTACCTGATGGCATAAAGAACTCACTAGGTTTACAGATTCTCCATCTACAGAGCACAGGTAACTAAAACACAGACATGATTTGGTCTCTCCTAATGAAGAATAAAGGGAAAATCCATGTACATCAAAACACTTTGTACATTTCTAAAATTGAGCTTATGAAATATGAGCTGGTCATTACTGGATTTAATATAATCTCACAGACTGAAGTACTCATTGTTCATCTATTAAGTCAGAGGGCAATGCAGCCTTACCATGTGTTTGGAAACCAGATTCCCAACGTCCCAGTACATGTTAGGAAGTGGGTCGCCTGCCACACTACAGGACAAGGTGATAGACTTTCCTTCCTCCACAGTGAGATTAGGTGCAGCCAGGTTTGCAGATGGCAACCCTACGGAACAATAAAACAACATACACAACTAATTAACAGTAGCGAAATAAAAGAAATAAACTAAGCTTTCTTCATGCTTTAATCACTTATTTTCTCAGACTAAACAAGTGTTGATTATATAAATGTAGACAGAAAACTACAATAATACAATCTAAAAACAAACTATTACACTTCTTACAAATATTATTATAGAAAAATATTTATTTAAAAAAAACATTAGTTTATACAACTATGTTTTCTACCTCTTCGGTTCGTTAGCTATTAATCCAGGTTTGTGCACATACACAAGAATGAGGGCCAGCATCTTATTTTCTTCTGCCTCTTCATGATCATAAACACAGGGGATAGATGCATCTTCATGTTCTGCATAAATCTATTTTTTGGTATTAGGCAACCCTTATAAATTTAAGTATGTGACCTAGGGTTTTCAAAGAGTCAGATTACTAAGGAAAAGTAGTTTCAAAGCATTTTTCAAAGATAAAATTGGAGTAGCACAGTGTAAGAATATCTCAAAGTTATAAAAAATCACAAATAAATATTATGAATAAAATTATTATCCTGTTTACAACAGGATAAAAAATGTATATTAGCCCTAGAATGAAAACTTTTCAGCTTGAAGCCCTAAAATACATGCATCACTATTTTTAAACATCCCAGCAAGCACTGTTTTTAATATCCTTACATCTCCATAGCTAGGGTTTTTTTCTTTCTTCAAACTGATACTGCTATTACGTCATCAAAGTATGAGACCCTACTGAGTGTGTATCCCACTTTAAACTGCACCTGGGCCCGAATGCTTTACATGAGGGCAGTTCTCAGAGGGAGGAGCAGTACGGCAGGTTCCACAGTCAAACCAAGTCCTGGATCTCAGAAAGGCAAAATCGGCTTGGGCTGTGTTCACCCGCAGCTGGATCCCAGGGAACTATGACACATCGTTAACTCGGAGGCCAGTGGAGGCAACTCATCTTCAACAGCCGTAAAATTGCAATTAGCCCACCCACCTGGCTGTATCTGACCCCCCAGCTTCAGTTAACTATGCATAAACCCTTCCTTACGGATGCAGGCTTCATGGACAAAGACATTGTTTGCTATCACTGAAATCCTCCCAGAGCAAGATCAGTACAGTGCCCGTCTCCTGGTCTCCCACCACTGAAAGAGCTGCGTCAGCGCCCACGGAGCCCGCTTCAGAACTCTTCCCTCCTCAGGTCCAGCAGAGAGCAATTTGTGTTTCTCAGGGTTTCTGAGAGAAATGTTAGTGGTCAAGAATCCAACTCATACTGGCTGCACAGCTTTGGTGAGTTCTCCTTTCCTCTCTCAAAGCATTTTTTCCCCACAACTTCCATGACAATTAAGTTTTACAATTTATTAACAGGCATGTCAAGGAAAAATATTCTTGAAGTCTGTGGTGTAACCTGGGTCACTTAAAACTAATTAACTAGACAGTCACACAGTTTGAAGTGTCCATAAGTCTAATTTATTATGAAATTGAAATGTATTATGAAAATTTCATAATATGAAAAATATTTATTATGAAAAATATTTCAAATGACTGTGCAAAGAACTAGTCCCATCTCACCTGGGTAGCCCTCTCCTTTATCTCAGCTACCTTTTGCATCTCTTGAGTTTGTTCGTTGGTACTGACCACCATTTTCCTAGTGACCCAGCTTGTATTGCTATTTCTTGGTCTCCTTGTTTAGTACTATCTGCTCATCTCCCACCATAGGCAGAAGAAACTGAGGTCATGTGCACACAAAGTCTCAGCCTCCCTACCTGCCTCTACCAGACTTAACTCTGTCTTCCTGTCTTTTCTCATGCTATGAACTTACATTGCCTAGTAAATGTACAGAGATTATTATGAGTATAAAAGCCTTCCTGGCAGCTGAACTACCTAAAATGTAAGTTGTATTTCAACAAATCTGAGAGAGCATCAATTTTAGGATGCAGCTTTGTTACATGCACTCTTAAAGTAGAAACAGATGCATTTCATGATTATGCAATGCTGTCCTACCACCTAGAACAACAATTATTTGAATACTGGACATTATCAATGGTCCATCTAATTATCTAACCCTTTATTTTCCACTTTTGTGTCTCTTCACTCTATTTACAGGAAATTTCTTCAGACATTATCTTTCAAGCCTTCTGTGTCATTTCTCATCCCTCTGACACAGTTAGTTTCCAAGACTCTTTCCTTTTCCTCACTATCCTCCATAGCACCCTGGATTCCTTTTATGAATGGTACATCTCTTCTAATGTCTGAAATTAATAATTTCTTTTGAATTTGTACTCTGTCCATATCAATTATTCTTGCATTTCTTCTTTATTTAATCTTCTTGCTTATTCTGTGCTTGTCTTTCATATTCTAAATTTTCCTTAAATATTTTCTGACCCTTGGAAATGCACTGCACAGCTTCTCCAAGGTATGGTGTCCATGGCCTCTTGGCCGGGACAATCTTATGCCAGAGTCACTGGAATGTTCCAAGGAAAGTTGCTTAGGTCAGTGAAGGAATCATTCACTGGACGGTCTTCCAGTGTCCGTCTTGGATGGGGAAGAAATATCAAAAACCAATGTTTAAAGTCATTATTTTCTCTGTGGTCCTTGTAGCCTCAACTCTGTCTCGTGCATCCTGCGGATCCCTGTTTTATCCTCTTTTGAGAATAAACCTCCAGTCTCCTGAGGAAAGAAAGTCACAGGCACATGGACTGTATTGAACAAAAACATATTCACCTGCCTCTAAATGGACTTTGGGCCAACATCCTGAATGTGGTGTAATCTATACTCATTCTTCTTGAGGCTTGTAGGAATTCTGCACTATAAATCAAGATTTTCCCTGGCTTTCCCATTATCACCTTGGTAACCACCGTTTCTCAGCTAAACCTCATCCTTCCGCTTTTGTAACTTACACCTTCTTGTGCCTGATTGATTTTCTTCCATCTTCTTTGCATCGGTAGATTTACCTGCTGACACTGGTGAGACTGTACTTGTTCTTAAGGTATGACCCCCTCCACTGGCCACATACCACCATGAGCCTAAAGACTTCCCTTTCGGCATCTCAGGTATCAAGTGATGAGTTCTATCTCCTGCCCTTCATAGAGGTGCCTAATATTTTAGATAGTTGGAGAAGAAAAAAAGGCTAATATAGAGGTCAGTAAAAAAAGAGTTATGTCATAATCTTAGTCTTCCCTAGAAGATCTGAAGCAATCTAATCCTCCAGGTGGAGATGTGAAGCTTCTAAAATCGAATCTTCAAGTTTAACCTTATATGATTAACAACTCTAAAATGTTTAATTATCGTACAATAATACTGGCATTATTAGGCATGCAATGAATCATTTGCTCTCATCTTTCTTCCCGTCTAACTTCTTATAAACAATCTGGAAGGTGAGCATTTTGTCCTTATTTAATGAATGAAGCGTATGAGTCTCAGAAAGGCCAAGACACTTGCCAAAGTCACCCAAGTACATTTAGGCCTGGGACTGGAACCCAAGTTCAGGGCCTTCATCACTGTCTTATACTATCTCCCGCACATGTCTATGTTAGCAGTCTATATGTCCATGATTTAGGAATCCATAATTTATGTGTCTATTTTGTGCAGGAAGAATGAGTCTCCTTTATTTACAGAGAAATTATATCACCGAATCATAGCAGTTTCCAAAGGGGTCTTGCCAAAGTTGCCAAGTCTAGATCTCTGAAATGTAAAGTCTCCCACAAATGAGTAAGCATCTGACTCAGCTTAATAATACAGCATTAATATGCTGGCCAAAGATCCAATAATGGAAAAACAATGTGTACTTGAAATATCACTTGAGGTTTAATTAGCACAATAAAAATGAATTGGGAGCATGAACAGCCAAACCGGGATAAACCACTGCCAGGCACTACTTTCTGGCCTAATAAGATTTGAAATCGTCGCAAGTACAGAGCAAAGCCCCACGAGGCTTCCGAGCACCACCAGCTCTACTACAATGGGACCCTGGTTTTCGGCCTCATGGTGGCTGAGGGCACCATAGGAAGCCTCGCTACAGATAAGAAATGGCTGGCTCCCATGCAGACAGACCACATCAGACGTCTTGAGGTGGGTCTGTGCAGAAAGGATATACACACAGTGAAAAGGACAGCCTTCTTTCAACAGGAGCTTCTGAAATTTTTATGCGCCAGGAATCACCAGGGCTCTTGTGAGAACGCAGCATCTTTTCCAGGAGGTCCGGGTTAGGGCCAGCAAATCTGCATGTCTAAAAAACTGCTTGTTCCACAGCCTGCAGTTCACGGAGCTAGTATTTAGACAAGGGAGGCTGAGCAGCCTTCGTGAGGCTTCTGTGTCTGTGACTGTTATCCTCAGGGCCGCACAGAGGACGAGCACTCACCGTCCTGCAAACTTCTCCTGAGGTGGATTCTGAGGGACTCTTCACGGCTTGAGACGCAGGGGTGAGGGGTGAGGTGGAAGGAAGGGAAGACGTAAAGAAGGAAAGTGGGAGAGGGTGTACAGGAAACTGGAGGCTCACGGGGCACACCGCCATATTAACAGCCTTGAGAAGTCCCAGGCAACATCACTTCCAATGGTCTTATATTCTCCGAGCTCACTTAAGTATATTTCATTTGAGTTGTAACATCTTATTATCTTCCTTTAAAACAATGTGACAAAATATAAAATCTACACACATTTAAATCCAGATGTAAAGCATGCTTAAAGCTAACTATTCACTTTGATGATGGTAATGAGATTGATAACTAGTGTTTATTAGGTGTCTAATAAAAGTACTAGACTCCATCTTAAATATTTTCTATGTATTTTCTTATCAGTCAACCCAAAAGTCTTAGAGAGAAGGTGCTGTTAGTAACAGTTCCAGGAGCTGATGCAGCACCCCGAATGCACGGCCAGCCCACAGCCCGAGCGCTGTGCCGGGGTCTCCCCGCCAGCCCACAGCCCAAGCGCTGTGCCGGGGTCTCCCCGCCAGCCCACGGCCCGAGCCCTGTGCCGGGGTCTCCCCGCCAGCCCACGGCCCGAGCCCTGTGCCGGGGTCTCCGTGCCTCCGTTCCTACCAGAGCCACCTGAGATTTCTTGGAAGCCAACCGTACGGACTAGGTCCCCATGTCAACAATTAGCATATGTGGGTCTCCCTTTTCTAATGGCTGAAAAACAGAGCTATGGTTACTTTTAATTACTAACTTGATGAGTTAAGTTTGAGCTCTAACTTGTAACATTTACCAAGAAGTCTGGGTTGTGTTCTTGGTCCCCGTGTTTGAGTGATTTGGGGCTCTTTTAATTCATGTTGGGCCATTGCATTTACCAATCTTCAAGTAAATTAGGTCTTGTCCACTCTCGGTCTCTCATTTCTATTTGTGCCTATATAAAATCTTAAATAAATACTTCACTTCTCTTTTAATTCCCTCTCAGCAGAGTATTAAAAGTCCGTAACTTCCCTTCTACTCTCCATCCTCACAGAAATAGCTTGCAATTTTTTGTCTCCTAAACAGATACATTCCACAACCAGGAATGACGCCAGAATAAACCTGACCTATTTAGAAACAACCGCGTTAGATCTGGTTGTGAAAATGACAGAAGATTAGCAAAATGACTTCCAAAGCTCAAACTGGAAACTGTGACTCTAAGCTGGTGTGAGCCACGTCAGGGTGGGGACAGTCACCATATTACTTCCAATCACAAAATTTAAACAGGTGAGAGATTAAGAAGAAAAGGAATTGCTTCCCTTGCCATCCTAAAAAGAAAAAGCCAACAGTCTACTGTGTGGATTTCCTCTTTTAGAAGATAAAACTGGATCTCTAATAAATTTAAAGCAAAACACATACCCTTTAAGTTTTTCAGGAAGACAAAACTTGGCCTAGTTAAGAAGTTATACCATCCTAAATTTCACATGTGTATGAGAGTAGCATGTCCTTTAATCTGTGAATGCTAACAAAGTAGAATTACTACCAGCCTATTTTCCTTAAACAAGCAAACAAAAAAGAATCTGTACAAATGTGCTAAACAGATGTGTGCGCTACAAACAAAAGATAAACCTTAAAAATAAATCATGAATTAACTTAATTCAAGAAACTAAGCCTCTCCTGCTGGTATCTGCAGACTGACCAGCACTGTCAGAAACAGTATTTTGTTGATGGCTTAGGCTGTCTCACCACGAAATGTCTGAGGCTGGAAAAGCAGAACATTAAAACTGTCATAATAACAGGAGAACCAAGCATGGCTTCCGCGTGTGGGGCGACTGGACTCTCCTTCAGTCGGTGAGTGTGCTGCACCCCGCATCCCCTGGGGACCGTCGCTCTCTTCAGTAACTGGTCACTAGTGAGACAGGTGGAGGAACCATTTAGACATGACCCAAGGTATACCACCTTCCTCAAGGACATCTGTCACCTAGGAGCACAGTGTCCCATCCACAATGAGCACTTCCTAAAGGACCTCTCCTGTGGTACAATCCAAACTGCAGTTATCATATTTTTTTAAAAAATTAAAACAGAGATTTCAAATCTCTTTACTGATCCCATTTAGCCAGGAGAAATGACTGAAAAATGTATACTGAAGACTAGCATCAAGACCAGCAAGATGTACAGGAATGGAATAGCAAGATTTTATAATATGAGGTAACAAATAATTCCATCAAAAACACTCAGGAAGCAGCAGGACATTTTTGTAGAAATTCATGAAGCAGCACAACTGAACAAACCTTCTTTCCTCCCTAGCACCTGTGTGACCCACCTCAGTCACCCTTTTCATGTGGAAATTGTATGAGTGCATTTTATTGGCTTGCATCTAATAAAGTTGGGGTTTTTTTTAAGATTTAAAAATAACTGGGTGTGGTGGCTAGTAATCCTAACACAGGGAGCTGAGGCAGGAGGAACACCTTGAGTTCAAGATCAGTCTAAAATATAGTAAGAATCTGCTGGGAGAGAGAGAGAAAGAGAATAAGAGAGAAAATGAAAGAAAGAACAGAAAGGAAGGAAGGAAGGAAGAAAAAAAAGAAAGAAAGAGAAAGAAAGAAAGAAAGAAAGAAAGAAAGAAAGAAAGAAAGAAAGAAAGAAAGGAAGGAAGGAAGGAAGGAAGGAAGGAAGAAAAAAGAAAAGAAAACGAAAGAAATGGGAGGCAGAGAGGAACCTTGCAGAGCAAGGTTAGACATTAAGCAGGGACCTTGCAGAGCCAGTCTACACCTGGCTTCACAGCATGAATACATTTAGTCATCTGCACCAGGTAGGACCTGTTGGAGAAATGTTATGAAGCATTTTGACTGTGGTGGGAATGGGCCAGTTAAAACTCCCAGCTGACAAACTTGATTAATGTCTCCAAATTAAAGGAAGAGCAGATTCTTTTGCAATGAAGACAGAAATGTCAAAGGAGACAGCAAAATGTCACAATATGAAAAAAATTGGCCAGAGTAATATGTTTAATTTACTTTAAATAACTGAAACATTCTCCACATTCTATGAAAATGTGCTCTAACCTGTTTGTTAATTCACTATGATCCATGTGTGTATTAACCAATCTACTCAGCCAACACTGTTGAGCATACAGTATGTTCAAGGGGTCATTAGAGACCACAGAGGATGGCTACAAAAGGGAGCCCTGACACCTTATGAAGGAGAGGAATCCCAAGATCCATCCGCGACAGAAGTGAGAACAGCACCGGGGTACGCAAAAGCCATCACCACAGCCAATGGCGAATCACCCTTCACAGTGAGGAAACCCTGGAAACATACTCTCAGCTTACTTAGTCACCTGAAAAGGTTCATGAAAGAAAAAACTGTAGAAAGAAGACACACTTCTAAGCACAATGGAACTACATGAAAAGAAAAACTCAGCTGATCAGGAGTTCAGTATTTTAAACAGGCTATCTAATTTGAAGACATTAGTATTATTAAATGGTTTCCTCAACATGGAATTTTAGAAAAAAAAGGTGAATCCAATACCGTGGTATAACTGCCTGTTCAACTGTCTAACTTTTCTTTAAAGAACCAAAGATGGAAAACTATCATGATAAAAATTAATACATGACTAAACTACAAACTGAAGATTTCCCTTTCTTATCCTAAATATCTACAGGAGATAATAAAACAGATTTTACAATCTAGAACCATACTGGAAATTAAAAAGACATACCATTGGTGGATAAGAAACTATGAAGAACCCCAAGCAAACAAAAAGCACAGGAAGAGAACAAAGAAAAAGTCATAGTGCTACTGAGGGACATACGAGTGTGTTCCTTACAGTGAGAGGAGGCTCTGGGCCAAGCCCTAGCTAGAGGGGCAAGGTGGCAGCACAGGGCAGGCATAGCTAGGCCGAGCCACAGAGCAGGGGTAAGCACGGGAGAGGCAGGAGGAAGCGGGGTCTCCAGCACCAGCCGGAGGAGCAGCTCTGGGACTGCTCATGCGATCCCCAGGGCAAGGCTTTGAGACTTTTCAGCCTAGAATTGTTAGTCAACCAACTTCGTTGAGGAGCAAAAGTACAGGCCAATTTTCCAACATGCAAAAACTTGCCGAATTTTTTTTTTTTCAATTTCTTTGAAAGGACCACAAGAAGATACACAGCAGCAAAAGGAAAGCCACTTTTCAGAGGAGTCACAGGACACAAAAGTCAATGGAATACAAAGAAGAGGAAATCTGCACAAAAACCACATAGGTATCTAAAAACACAATCCTGGATAATAAGTAAAAACTGGGCAGAAGAAACACTTTACTAAAAAATATCTTATCTTTTGGCCATTATCTCTAGACACGTGCAAAAAAATTATTTTTATGTCAAAATATTTGCAGTACATACTTTGGCCTTATCTATTTTTCAAAAAGTAGAAATATATTTTACAATTTTAAGCAATTAAGGAAGACAAAGGACACTGTCAATGAAAATAAAGAAAGAAAAAGAAAAACACTGTGGAAAAATAAGCAAATGATACAAAGATCCAATTCACTGAAGCAGAAACACAAAATAAATATATAAGATACTCAGCAGTAATTAAAAATAAAAGCTGAAAATCAGCAACACCTTCTACAGTGACAAAATAAAAAGGTTGCTAATAGCTACTTCTAACTTCTCATAGGACCATAAATGGACACAGTTGATTTTAGTTCACAAAACTTATAAACTAAAAATCTTGTATTTTCCAAAAATATTTAAACTTGTATTATGTACATTGCAAATAAGGATGCATTGGAAACATTATTTAGTACCATAAATGGGAAGTAGAATACCTACCCATATGGTACATTTAATGCTGTCAAGCTATATTCTCCCATGAATACCACACTGTAAATAAAAAGAGTGGGAGCTCTGACCTGATATGGTCACAAGAAAGAAAAAGGGAAACTTCATATGCAACACAGGAAATTATACTTACAATAAAGTATGTCAGTACTATCTGTACAATTATAAATAAATGAAAATACTTTGAAAGAAAATAAAAATAGTTTAAAAACACAAAAGAGGTTTAAAAAAGTATGTTTTTCCCCTGGCATCTTCTCATAATATTGCTTTTTGAAATGAATTATGAGTGTTACTACAAATGAAACCATTCCACCCTAATCGATCAGTCAAACCTATGCCACCCTAACAACACATTCAGAATCTCAGTGTCACACATGCAACTCACTGAAGCATCTGAAAAAAAAAAAAAATGAGATTAACAAGTATTGAGAATTTGGGTAGACGGGATACTCTCCTCTCCCGAACCACAACGGCCCCCTAACAGTACATGACGGCCCACCACTGGCGTGCTGTAGAGCCAACCACAGCCCAAAGTCAGCCCCGAGAAATCAGAACTGGTTTCAGGCAAAGGCAAAGCAGACATCTGCTAAGGGCAGCTCAGAAACCGAGAGCAGTCAGATATTTCTCTCTTTTCCTGTCGGTGGTTGATGAACCGCGCGGCCGCCACAGCCTCGGGCCTGGGAGCCGCAGGCCAGGTAATTCCACAGGGAGTCTCACGTCCTCCCTAGGCCACTCTCTCCACGGTACAATCTGTCCTTGAACAGTTCAGTCAGGAAAAGGTCTGTGTTAAGGCTGGGTTTCTAAAAAAGTGTTGGGCAGCAGAGAAAGCTGAGGACGAGCACAAAGCCGGACTGCCCCGTAATGAATCCGAAGGCTCCACTTGTGACGGGACTCCCTGGGAAAGGCAAGTGTTATTTCTGGGGTTCTTCAGGGTAAGGACTAACTATTCAAATTTATTTATTTTCGATTTGTAATAAATACGTATTTCATTACATGTGTAATTAATGAGCAGTAAGGTATATTTTTAATAAATAAAAGCGGACCTGCCAAAAACTAAGAACCAGTTGACTGCAGTTAATACAAGTGGCTCTGCATGAAAACCAGATATCTCTTGGTTTTCTGCAGTGTCCCCAGGCCCTGGCCCAGAAGGGGCTGTCTGTAAATTTGTGAATGGACTGATAATCTGATTAAAATTTCAATGGAGGAAGGACAGCCCTCAGAGGTTCCGCAGAGGTGTGTCAAGGATTGGAAAGTCCTAACCAGACGCTGATGTCTTCCTTCCTTGCAACACACTAGCTCTTACATAAAGCTGTGACTTTTTCATACGGCACCCTTAAACTCCAGAGATGAAGAGCAAGGAGCAACGGTAAGGCAGGAGACTGAACCCATTTGTGAGGACAAGCAGGTGTAACGGCAGATTCAGGCATCGCAGCAAGAATTGAGAGATACAGACATCTGGCAGTGTGACAAGGCTGTTGAGCGTCCTGCATGAGCTGCCTCTGCTTGTGCTGTCAGAGCACCTTACCAGCTGGGATCGCCCCGCTGCATGGCCTAGGTGCCAACCAAGTGTGTATGTGGCTTGTACGGGAAATCTGTGTAGATGGCTTTGGGATGGACAGATGGACGGACGGACGGACGGATGGATGGATGGATGGATGGAGGAAAAAAAAACACTTTTTTTTCCTCTGCACTTTGAAAGACACCCATTCAGAATCTGTATTCTATTTGCAAAGAATACCAGTAAAGTTGTTCCCAGTGGGCTTCTCCACAGTGCACACAAATGCTGTCTGAGTCTCTGGAGACACCAATAGCACACTACCCAAAATCTGGGGAGTGGTAATCCTCCCAGACTTTCTACCACACCTAGGTAATTTGAAGAATTAACAGCAACTAAAACTCATTGATTTAAAAATAAATTACCACAATTGGGTATCTGCAGGTTTGCCAGGGGAATATTCTTGCTGCTTTCGTTTAGGCAGTACAGATCCCGTGACTCCGGACTGGATTTAGCCTCTTGGAGAGTCTTGATCCACATCACGTCACAGGAACATGCGAAAGGATTGCCCACCAGGATCCTACACGGAGCAAAAACCAAACCTGATCAGGATTTGTGTGCTGCCACGGCCACACTAGTGGTTGCAAAATACGATATCATCAATTCTTTCTAGCCAGCAAACTTCAGAACTCACAGGACAGTATTACTCACTATTTACTCACTTATTCAATAATTACTGGGCTGCCATTAAATGCAAACACTGTAGAAGCTAAAGAAAGCAAAGCCACGGTAAACTTCCAGAGCACTGGGGAAAACAAGACAGGAACAAAAGAGAGGATAGGAAAGAACATCTCAAAATCTGGAAAATAAGGCATTTTAATAAATTTATCATTGCCATTACATAGTTTTTAAAAATAACGTAAGTGGCAATGCCAACGGTAAGTTTTCAGGAATGCTAACTTCCTTGTTTATGACCAGGTGGAAACTCAAGCATTGTCAGTTCGAAAGTTCAAACTTCAGTTGGATAATTCACTTCAGTTTAAAATAAGGCTGTAAAAGGTACCCAGGACAGTTGTGAGTGGGGACGTGGGCTCTCCCAGCTCTCTGCTCTGTACAACCTGAGCGTTCCTTTCACGCAAGAAAGTTGAAAGAGACAAGCCAGAATCAAGCTATAGGCATACCCCTTGCTCACGCGCATGCACACACACGTACGTACGTACACACACACATACGTACATACGCACACGCGTGCGCACGCATGGCAAGCACACGCGCAAACACAGTGTGGGCGCGAGGGCATGGCGCTGTCCCTAGCGCGAGCGTGGGGCTCTGCGGCAGGAGGTCTGCAAAGCCAAAGCCACCGCATTTAGGCCTCAGCCACACTGTCTGCACTCCTGCGGCCTACAATGGGTGAACAAGGAAGTGGTCGAAAGGAAAATAAAAACCACAGGAAAAAAATCTTTAAATGCTTATTTATAATACTCAGTGGCCTATTTAAGATGAATCCCATTTATGGTAATGAGCCCTTAAATGAGCCCATTTAAAATTGTTCCATAGACTGGCTGGCAATACCGCAATGCTTGAGATTTCCACGAGGACAGGACCTGGGCTTTGCAATACCATTTACTCCTGTGGTTTTCTGGTTGGGTTCGAAGAATCTCAGCAATCTCCAGAGATTTCTCTGTGAATTTCTTTGGAGGAAATGTGGTCGTGGTGTAATTTATGTCTGCTTAATCACCAGTAAGTATCCTACCAATACCAAAACTGGGTTTGACCCATGAGATATGGCATGTGACACCAAAGAGGCCCACAGTTTAAACCCCAGTAATCCATAATGCTTCCTAGATTTCTGAGGGCCTAAAACCTGGAGTTTTTCTAGAAAGAGAATATAATTAAATCTGCAGATGAGATAAAGAAGCAAAAGTGCGCCTTAATTGTAAGAATGGTGGTGTTCTCATGGTGACACCACAGGCAGGCAGCTGGCTCGCCCCACCGCTGCGCACACTCTGCACAGTGACTGTCACACACATTGCATCCCTTGTTTAGGCTCCCGTCTCTCCTGGTGGAAAACAAAATCCTGGACACAGAGACTGCTCTCCTCAGAGATCCAGCCCTAGTCAGTCTGACAGGTGACAAGTACACAATCAGCACTTGTTCAGTGAACTGACTAAATATGCTGCAGGGAGAACAATGAGACATGAATTTGAAATAAACCTCTAATTTCCAGTCCACCCAGTAAATATTATGCAATGGTGCCCAACATTTCACACAAATCTATTACAAATGTGTATTACAGATCTCTCTCTCTCATTTTTCATGTCTATATCATATCCTACTGTACCCTATAAATATCTACCATTATTGTGGGTTAGTCAAAATTATCTTTAAAAAATAAACATAGTCCATCTTTCTGAATTCAGTTTATTCCAAGTAACTGCCACTCAACAAGGCTATTACTATACAGTCCCCCTTGCGCCTCATTAATCTGTCTCTTCACTAGTGACATTCCACTCCGTCCAGTTTTCTTGCAAACAAGAATGGACTGTCATAAAAGATGCCAAGATTGGGCAACATACAGTAAGCCAAAGCCATGTCCTAACTTCAGAAGCCTTGCCCTTCCCGGCCACGTGTGCCCGGAGCGTCCACCAGCGCTCTTCGAGCACTCCCCAGCAGGGATGGCGGCAGCTCCTGTCTGCTCCACGCTGATAACACCAACAACTGAGCACACTTGGAAATGCTGACAGTTAGCCATCAACATATTTCAATGTTTTTCCTTCCATGTTAAGTGGAGGAAATTAGGACATAAGGATAAATACTGAACACAGTGGCAGACCCACAGGAGAATCTCACGAAGATGGGAGAGGGAGAAAACGTCTCCTCCAGTGCTCATGGTGCCCAAGCCGGCGCTGAAGGATAAAGGCGGAGACAGCTCAGCTCACTGTCACTTCTGCTCGGTCTGCCCCATCAGAGTCTGGACGGACGGAGCCCGACAGACGCCATGAGCTACAAAGCCGATTCACAGCAAATCCCCCTGCCCTGTAATCCTTTTTCCTCCATTACAAAGTAAATTATTTATATAAAACAACCTTTAAATTCATCATAAATGATGTATCACCTTGAGATTTCTATTTTGATACTGAATTACATTTTCCTGCATAAATGAAAGAACAAGAAGTCAAAACTCAAGCAACTGTTTTTCAAGAATTCTGATACAGAATTGCAACCTTCTGCATGTAAAAATAATAATAATTATCTCTTTCTTTGAAAATTTTCCCCCAGACACCATACAAAATCATTACTTACAGGTCAGATAAGTCAAGGTGACGGAAATGTTTCCTAGACAAACTCGTCAGTTTATTTCGGGTGAAATTGCTGAAAGGAATCAAAACATTTGAGTGTGAATTTAAAGGTCTCATTGTAGAAGGAGTGCATCCAAACAGAGATTTTGTTCTCAAAATGTAAGTTCATGCATGGTGGTACATAGTTTACTCCAGCCCACTCCTCTCTTGAACAGGAAATGATAGCTTTGCTATTTTCCCTCCTTCTCCTATAGTTCTTGCTTATTAAGAAGGGGGAGTCACATTTCCCATTATCTGTTTTTAATGTTTTCTTTCACCAAAATATTTATTCTTCATATGTCTACTCAGAGTTAAATTATAGAACTCAGAGATCCTGACTTGAAAACTTAATAAAGGGATATGTAAAATAAATAAAATTAAAATTATAAGCTCATGAGGGGAAAAAGATACTTTAAACAACCCCGTGAATTTGACATGGCATTATAGGAAATAACACACTTACTGATTGATAAATTCTGATAAGGCCATACATGACCTAAATAATTTTATGATGAGAGAAGTAAAAATCCAAGAACAAGAAATATATCAGATTATATCTTGAACTACTCTAGCAACATACCATCTTGAGCTACAAACCAACGAGACAACGAAGAAACAGCAAATTTGTGGTTAAAAAATAGTAATGAAGGGCTGGGGAGTTAGCTCAGTGGTTCCGGCGCCTGTCTTGCAAGCGCAAGGACCCGGGTTCGATTCCCTGGTAACCATATAACAATACTGGGTGTGGAGACCCACACCCAGCAGCAACCAGTACCACATACCACAGTGCCGGGAGTGGTGGCTCACGCCTGTAATCCCAGCACTCGGGAGGCAGAGGCAGGAGGATTGCTGTGATGTGAGTTGGAGGCTGAGCTCAGGGCCAGCCTGAACCACAAAGCGAGACCCTGTCTCAAAAAACCTAAAATAAATAAATAAATAAATAAAAAATAGTAATGAATTTCCTGGCATGTTCCAAATATGTGGTTTTATTTGATGGATGAGTTTCCAGTGATTAGTGCCATGAGACCTCAAGATGGGAAATTCCCAGTCATAGTACTGGCAGTTGATACACTCTATGAATTTGTTTACTACTTGAATTTATTTAAAGTGTGTCCAGTACTCGGGCCTCTAGACATGTGTTTAATAAGTAAACTGGATGTAGAAAAAACAGCAGTCGTCACAAGAACAGCCCAGACTTTGACCGTCGCGAGCAAACCCATGAATCTTTCAGTGTCTTCTTCCTACTCAGGGAAGCAGCTCGGGCCACACAAGAGTGCCAAGCTGGCCGCGGTCCTGCCTCCCGGGGTCTGCTGTGTCAGCTGGAGGCCGTCGTCGGGGGAGGGTCCTCAGGTGCCCAGCAGTCACTTGGGAGACACTGAAACCCCGGAGGAGCCAAGGCGTTTGCTACGCGAGCCGCCTGAATAAAGGGAGGGTCACTGCGGAGTCTCGGCTCTGCAGCGCGGCCCTGGGCCAGCCCCTGCCCAGCGGCCCTCCTCTCCCGCCGGCGCCCCTCGCCTCACACCCACAGCCAAGCGCTCACGCAGAGGGCATTAACATCCGCTGGGAAGTTGAGAAATGCGTCCACAGGCACCTTTCCTCGTGGCGTGTGAAGGAAGAGCGGATCTCATTGGCGCACATTACGTTCACAGGTCAACTTGCCAGTCTTCTCAGTCTTTAGAGTACAAATGCTTTCACTTCTATCAGAAATCCCCATCCTTTCTTCTTAAAAACAAAATGGAGAAAACCCTGCTCTTCCTCTACCACAGAAAGCGGGCTGGGGGCAAAGAGGAAACTTGAGCCGTGCACAGGTCCCTGCCAGTGAGCGAGCTGCCGCCGCCCGCAGCGAGCAGCTGCCTCTGTCGGCCGCCAGCAGCGCGGCGCGGAGCAGGGCACGGTCACGGGCCAGAGAACAAGATGAGTTTTATGAACCATACTTATTACTAGGGACAAAAGCCAAAAAGGAGGAAGAGGGGAGGGAAAAGCACCCAACAATCCTCTCACTGTTTGATTACAGAACTGCACTGAGCTGCTAATTAGCACCTCAGCACAGCCCCTGGAAAACACTAATACTGGCTTTTCTCACAGCCCCTGGGTTCTGAGAGTCTGGGAGAAATTACAAGCGCCGAGAAGTACACCCAGGACCA
>PVIR01016711.1:0-36181 GCA_004026965.1 Petromus typicus | reverse complement strand
AGGTGAAAGGGGACAATGTTGAGATTGTAACAAAAAAGTAAGGAAACAAATTTTATATATATGGGGGGGGTGGTAGGGTGGGTGGAGCTATGGGAAAAAATGAGAATTAAGTTGTGTCTTATACTGGTACAAATCCCCATTATGGAGTGCAATCATGATGTGTATATTTAATGTACCAATAAAGATAATTAAAAAAAAACCTGCATAGCACAGGAATTGGCAGAATAAATCAGCAGGTGAAGAAAAGCTTTTTCTTTTAAAAAGCTTCTGCACAGCAAAGGAAACCACCAACAGTGCAAAAAGGCAACCAACAATGTGGGAAAAGTCTTTAGCAGCTGTTCCTCACACAAAGGGCTACTATCCAGAATATATAACAAGCTTTAAAAAATCAGCCCACCCAAATTTAAAGATCCAATTCAAAAATGGGCATCTGAAATGAAATGATACTTTTCAGAGGAAGAAGTAAAAGCAGCTAAGGAGTACATGAAGAAGTGCTCAACATTATTAGTCATTCAAGAGATGCAGATGAACACAACACTGTGATTTCATCTCACTCCACAAAGAATGGCTGCCATGTCAGAATTAGTCAGCAACATATGTTGGTGAAGCTGTGGAGAAGAAGGAACTCTTTTCCACTGTTGGTGGGACTGTAGACTTGTACAACCCCTGTGGAGATCTATTTGGAGATTCCTCAAAAAGCTAGAACTGGAGGTCCCATTTGACCCAGCCATCACTCTGCTAGGTATATACACATAAATATTAAAAGATTCATGTCACAGTGACATATGTGCACCTATGTTTATAGCAGCTCACGTCTTTGTCCAGGCTACAGTTAATGGACATTTGGGTTATGTCCAAGATGTAGCAATCACAAACTGAGTGTCCATCAATTGAAGACTGATTTTTTAAAAAGCTATGGTTCTTCTACATAATGGAGTATTATTCTGCTATAAAAATGATAAGTTTGAAACATTTATACTTAAATGGACATACCTTGAGGAAAAATGAAATAAATAGGTCATAGATCAGTAAATATCGCATCTTTTCTGTGGTATGAGAAAATAATGATGTAAATTCTAGAACTGTATGTTATATATTTTGAAATAGAAAATACTCAAAGTGAAATAGGGTGAAGGGGAAAAATATGAGATTATAACAAAAAGAAAAGAAAACAAATTTTATGTATATGGTGGGGTGGTAGGGTGGGTAGGTCAATGGAAAAAATGAAAATTAAGTAGTGTCTTATACTGGTACAAATTCCCATTGTGGAGTGCAATAATGATGTGTATATGTAATGTTTGCAATAAAGATTTCAATTTAAAAAAGGGTATTTTATAGGCAGTAGTTAGTCTTTTTGGAGAAAGTCTTATGTTCTGCTGAGAGCACTAGATGATGTTTGCTGGGACACTCTATAGATGTCTATTAAACTCATGTTTCAAAGTTTGGTTAAACTATTACATTCTCTGGTTAACACTTTGCTTTGGTGTTATGTCTGTTTGTGACAGATAGTAAGGCCTCCATTAAACAAAGTTTTGATATATATCTAATTTTTCTGTACATTATTGTGTATTTAATGAAGTTAGAAGAATTCATTCTTTTGTGACTATGTGAATAATTGTTCAAATTTCCTGTGAAATTGTTCCCTTGACCAATATGTACTGATTTTTTTTTCTCTGATCAGCTATATCTTAAAATCATCTAGAAGACATATTAAGTGAAGTAAATAAAACACAAATGTGTAAATACTGTATCTTTGTCTAACATAAGAAAATACAGGTATAAATGAGGTTAAGAATATACGGTAGGTACTGTGACATAGGAAGAAAATGTTCAATGGGAAAGTGTGTTAGGAGAAAATAGAGAGGAAAGAAAAAATTTGATGACTAGAATTAAAATTGGAAGCAAAGCTTGTGTAATCAAAATATATCATGTATAGGTACACATTCTCAATGTTGAATATGATGGCAATATATATATCCAATAAATAATAAATGAAAAGAAACAAAAACTGTATCTATTAAATGAAAAAAAAATCAGAAGAAATTGATCAATTTCTGTATATCATGTTTGTTTATCATGTCTCTGCATTAGAACTAGCCATTGACTGACACTCCTGAGTCCATAAGCGAAAACACATTTCTCTGTTCTTAAGATTAGGGAGTCAGGTTTTTGGTTCTAACAACAAGAAAAGCGGCCAATGTGCATCATATGTGAGTGAGGGTTAATAACAGTAAACAGGTAGGGCACGGAAAAGCAAAGAAATGAAAAAAAACTGATGGTAAAAAGGGAAAAATATAGAAACAAAGCATATGTATATAGGACGGTTGCGGGTTGCAAGGAGGGTGGGGACCTGGGAAAAATATGAATGAAGACATATTATACAGGAGCAAATTTCCAATGAAGAATATGATCATAATTATCCCTAAAATTTACTAATAAACTCAATTTAATAATAAGATTTGTTATAGGATACTTGGATGAATTTTAAATATGATCTAATTTATAATTAATAGTGCTTAACAGTCAAATATTTTTCTTTGATAATATTAAAAAGACATAATGTAGAAAATACACAATAAAATTTATATTATTTATAACTTGAATTTAATGCATATTACCTTTCTTAAAACATGTATATTAGCTAATATCCATAAATCTACAATAATTTTTCTTTCTCTGTTAAGTATTCTAAATTCATGTATTTTTATACATATAGACTGCTGGTGCTGTATGAATCCTCATATTTTAACACTTCTGCTATAACTTTTCTTACTGTAACTTGTAGTAAAGATTTAAGAAACAAAATATGTTTATTGTTTTTTTTTTTTTTTTTTTTTTTTTTTTTTTTTTTTTAGGTTTTTTGAGACAGGGTCTCGCTTTGTGGTTCAGGCTGGCCCTCAGCTCAGCCTCAAACTCACATCACAATCCTCCTGCCTCTGCCTCCCGAGTGCTGGGATGACAGGCGTGAGCCACCACGCCCGGCACTGTGGTATGTGGTACTGGTTGCTGGGGTGAGTCTCCACACCCAGCATTGTTATGTGGTTACCGGGGAATCGAACCCGGGTTCTTGCGCTTGCAAGACAGGCGCCGGAACCACTGAGCTAACTCCCCGGCCTCTTATTGTGTATTCTTTAAAGACCCATAGGAAGAAAACACAAAGAATATATTAATGGAAAAGTTACTTATGTGAATAAGTTTAATTATCAATAAGTAAGATGATTTGATAAATGATAATAATGATATCAGTATCAGTACAAGACTTATAAAAATATATTTGAAAAAATACAGAAATCTGCATTATATGTTTTGTAATGTTTTTATTTGTAGTATAAGAAGTTGATTTGAAAATTTTAAGGATGACAAATTGATACTGTAAAAATCACAAAAACAACTGAAAATATCTTATTATCAAATATTTGAGATCTCTACATTTGTTTCACTAAATGGGAGGACAAGTGGTAATTACATAAATTATATTGTGAGACAAATGCTCATATCATTTTATCCCCTCATTTCCACAAGTTTTTATTTCATCCACTCCTTTTTTTCAATTACCTGTCTTAACTAAAAATTACATTGCTAATATATCGCAAACATATATACCTTTAAAGTGACAATAATTTTAGTGTAAATTTTTTATCAAAAATTTTGAACTTTTTGATCACATTATTCAGGACTATGATGTCATCTACGAGGAGTGTTAAAGGAAACATCCTCTTGTTCAAAATTCAAGTCCAGGCTAATAATCTCTTCGCATCATATCTCAAGCAATTCTAATGCTCTCTTCTTGGAGCTCACAGAGGACTTGCTTCAAATCTGGTATATTATTTTGTATAATTTTTCAACCTTCTCTATACTATTAGCTCTTAAATGCAGATACATCAATGAATTATTTTTACCTTCCCAGCAGTTATCCCACTCACTTCACACAATAAATACTAGATGACGTTACTTAAATATATGTTTCTATTCAATATCATTGCCATTTTTTAAATTCATAAGTAATTGGTCATGTATCTGTTTTAATGTATATAGAGAAAAGATAAGTATTTTGACAAATGTTTAGATTATTAAAGAGTTACAGTATTCACATTTAATGGTGAGTAAAATTTTATATAACCCAATAACAAAAAAAAATTATCTTGTTTTTATTTTGTTTTACTTAGAGAGGATCTAGTGATGTAATCCAGGCTGACCTTGAACATGTGATTTTCCTCTCTCAGCCTCTGAAGTGCTCAGATTTCAATTATACACCACCATACATGATATAAAATAATTCTCAGAATTGTGTTAAGGACAGGGCTGCACATTCTTAAAAGAAATTAAAATGTACTCTGATGTGTTTTACTCTAGAAGATAAATAATATGAACAAGCAAAAGTAAAGGTCAACAAGAGAGAAATCATTATAGTGTGTTTTTGTCAACAGGGTTAATTAATAAAAACATTAAAATGTGATATTGCAAAAGTGCTATTTTTAATTTATTCTATGAAATATTCACAAATGGTTATTTCAATAAATTGTGGCATTATTTTTAGAAAAACTATAATAGAATGCATTTAAATAAAGCCCCAAATCATCCAGATATATTAAAAGGTCTATTTCTAGAAGATTTTGTAATATACTTTATGAGTTTATATAAAAAGATAGCTTCACTGCATTTGTCCTCCTCATTATATGTAACCAGGATCTAAGCAAAAAACATTGTTATATTAAAGAAAGTTCCTTGCCTACTATTTACTGTCTCCTTTTATATCAGCTTAAATTTCTTGATCTGTAAAATAAAAATAGTATTCCTGCAATGTCACTATGAGTAAAATAGGATAAAAAATAGCTCAGAACTCTTTCTTTAACATATACCAGTTAGACTATAATCCAGTAAATGCAATCCAACTTTAAAACATTTTTTGTGTTTGCCATATCGTACTGCATTGCTGCTCTTCACTCATTGCATAATTGTTTATTTTAATAGAATATATATAATATCATACATTTTTCCTAGGGATGTATGAATTATTTTGGAGATGTCTATGTTGAGAGATACCTGAAATACTATTACTTGATTTATTATACCTCCAAACCACCCCAAATAGTTTTTTTTTATCTTTATTGGTACATTAAATATACACATTATGACTGCACTCCATAATGGAAATTTGTACCAGTATAAGACACAACTTAATTCTCATTTTTCCCACATAATTTTATAACATGTTATTATTTTAAAACATATGTTTATTATTTTTCATTATAACCTTTGAAATAAAATAAATTACTGCACAGAACATGTAGCTTCTCTGGTGTGTCATCAAATTTACAATGGAACAATGTAGAATTAAAACATTTCTTATTCCAAAACCAGACATTTCACTCAGCTATTTCTCTGATCTTTGCAGCAGCTGGGTAAGTTTGAAGTCATAACCTGTATTCAAACTTCAAATGTATTCCTGGGTTATTCCTTAATTTTCATCCTTATAAAATATAGTTTTAATCTTACTTGAATGAGAGATGAATAAATATTTGATTTTATAGTAAAATTAAAGGAATACATTCAAATATGCACATAAATATATACATATTAAAATATATATATTTGTTTATATATATGAATATGTACATATGTAACATGATGGTTTGAAACTTACTGAATACACATAATACAAATGGTAAAGTTTATTTGTTTTTTGATTGATATATTGTATATACACATTGTGATCACTTTCAACATTGAGAATTTGTACCTGTACATGATACATCTTAATTCTTACCAAGGTAGTGAAGTACAGATCTGTAATCCATTTCCATAAATATATGATCATTTGTCACCTTTCCTTTCTTCTTTCTTTCACTTTCTTTCTTTTTTTTTCTTTCTTTCTCTTTCCTCATTTTTGTCAATAG
The DNA here is from genome assembly GCA_004026965.1 of Petromus typicus. NCBI lineage: Eukaryota > Metazoa > Chordata > Mammalia > Rodentia > Petromuridae > Petromus > Petromus typicus. The sequence goes on along the minus strand of PVIR01016711.1, from coordinate 30,284 downwards.
CTCACAATCTTGCTTTACATCACTGTCTTCTCAGACTATATCAGGCGATATAAATGTTAGTGTCTCATTCAACAGTGATCATCTGATTTCCTTCCTCTCTTTCCCTCTTCATTGCTGATGCATTTCTCCAACCTATCCTAGAACTAGCCATTTGGTTGATATGCAAGTTTTCCACTATATTATTTCCAAGATGACTTGCTAAAGCATTCTTTTCAAAAATTTTATTCATACATTTTTACAGTACACAAAAACTCTACTAATGCTGGCATATTGGTACATTTCTTTTGTTCATTAGAAAATTCTCTTAAAAAAGTTGTCTGCTGTCCCTGGACAATGAAAGTTTTTTGCCAGAGCCTGGTAAAGTGATAAATGAGACTTACACTATGATTTTTTTTTTTTACTTATATGAGTTCAATTTTGAATTATTAAAAAAAATCTATCCTTGAGAATGCACATGCAGATGGTACACTTAACTAAAACAACCAGTTAGAAAATATTCTTAATAATAATTACAAGTTTTCAGCAAAAGTAAAAGCAAAATATCTATATGTAACCAAGGTTGCAAAATGTCCACATGCCAGTAATCAGTCTTCATAATTATGTTCTTTGAGTTTAAGACATATTTTATGTTGTAAACTATGACAGTAACTTTTTGAATTATCCATCAAAAATTTTAAGTAATAAAAAATGTATAACCATATGGCAAAACCAGCCTAATCTTATCATTTGAATATATAATATTTTCACTCTGTTACATTTCCGTGTATAATAAATATGCATTCTTCTATGCTATTTATGAAATGTTTTTGACAAATGTGTTTCAGTCTATATTGGGAAAAATAAAAGCCTCTTCTTTTATGATTCTTTGTGTTAATATAAGTTTTCACAATCCTATAATTCTTTAACCAAATCCCCTTCCATTGGGTAACAATGTTTCAAGTCATAATCTATGTGATATAATTGTTAAGCCTGATTGATAGAAATTAATAGGAACTAGTTTCCCTTATAGATGAACTGCACTGCATCTAGATTAATAATTCTATTAAAATATTTTTATCTCCATTGTATCTGCTTAGATTTGATGCAAAATTATATTCCCATATCTGGACTTTGATAATCACCTTTGATCTGTCCTTACAATAATCTAACTGATGTTGCAGAACTATTAAACTGAAATTGTCTACATTATTTTTATAGTTTTGTTTTTCAGCTACTCAGTTATTAAATTCTTAATTTTTAATCTCCTCCCCTTATACACTGAAACTTTCCCCAAAACATAGAATTATCTGACGAATCATATTTCATGCTAGCTATTCTCTCAACATTTTGTCCTTACACTTAATTATTTCAATAAAATTAACAGCATAAAAATTCTTAATAGAAATTAATATCTCACAAATCTCAGTAGTTTTAAATATGCTCTCTACACATACATTTTCTTTAGTAACTGCCATTTTTACACCATTAGTCCCCCCATCATGCATTTAAATCCTAACATTTTCTCACATATTCTTTTACATACTGGTAAAAATGTTATTTTCCAGACACATTAAGCTTTCCTTACTTCTATGTCTCTCAGAGGCATATTAACAAAGATTTCTGGGGTTTTTTTTTTGGGTTTTTTTTAGCTTGCTGACATCTGTATGTGTATGTGCTTTTATATCCATGTACTTAAAATATATATTTTCAACTAATTATACCAATTCACCAAAATAACATGATGTTAAGGAGTTTCCAACTAAATGTAATAGATTGTGAAACAGTGGCCTAGAATTAAACAGTTTTAAATGTTTTTTTGGGTATTACTTTCAATTTTTTTGGTGGAAATAACATTGGGTATTACTTTCAATTTTTAAAATTATGTTTATACCACCCTCTGTTCCTTAATTTATAAACTAAAATGCTATTTATTTTTATAAAAGATGGAAATCAGCAAACACAAGCACACCAGACCACTTTTTCCCTTCCTTTAAAAAACAATAAAACAGGGGCCGGGGAGTTAGCTCAGTGGTTCCGGCGCCTGTCTCGCAAGTGCAAGGACCCGGGTTCGATACCCCGGTAACCACATAACAATACTGGGTGTGGAGACCCACATCCAGCAGCAACCAGTACCACATACCACAGTGCCGGGCGTGGTGGCTCACGCCTGTCATCCCAGCACTCGGGAGGCAGAGGCAGGAGGATTGTGATGTGAGTTTGAGGCTGAGCTGAGGGCCAGCCTGAACCACAAAGCGAGACCCTGTCTCCAAAAACCTAAAAAAATAAATAAATAAATAAAACAATTTGGGTTTTTTTTATGCACAAAACCACCTTCTTAAACTTGTTTTAATATTTAACTGTTTATCTGAAATGTAATTCATTATTAGGAAGATAAGGCAGTATCACTATCATACACACAATATTATGTTATGCAAGGTTAATTATACAAATACAAACATTTTAATTAGAAAATTTCTAATCTGTACCACAATATTTTTATGAAATAAGTAAAAACTTATGTTGCCTATATATTGAATGATCAGAAGATATAGGGTTTTTTTTACTTCAAAGCAATTTAACTGTATTTATAATTATAAGTATTTTATAAAACAGAAGTCACTTCCCTAAAACAAAATTCAGTGACTTATGAACAGTTATAATTACAGTACTTTTGCCTTATTGTAAATTAATTTTATATCCATAATATTTATGGATAATCTATAGGTTGATGAATCATTAAATTTATAATTTTTTCCCAACCACTATTTGGAACATATTTTACATTACTGAACCATTTAGTTTTATAAGAGAAATTCACCTCCAAATGAAACAATGAATGCCCTAATGGAAGATATGGTAATGTTAACAGTTCATTTTTAAAGTAAGCTTTTTCTTTCACACAGCATGACCATAGCTTTCAAAGGTAATTTGCCCCCAATGAAGTAAACTTTCATCTATCATTTTTGACTAAAAGTCATGTGTGCCTCGTGTGTCTGTATGCATGTCTCATTGCAATAGTGGAGAAAAACTAGCCTCATTTATATTTCCTTGCTTCTTATTGTTTTTCCAGAATATTTTGTTGACCATTCTGAAAAGAATGAAACAACAAAGAAATGTTTTCTATTCACTTTATATATTTCAATAAATATAATCTGATTATTACTTTCTGGATTTCATAAATAATATGAATATTTATTATATGTCCATTCTATCACTAAATTTGTGAATTTAAGTTTTATAATAAATTTTGTTTTGAATAAATGTCAGAATCTCCAACTTCTCTTATCATCATACAAATCTGAAAATCACATTTTCAGGAAATGATAAAATGTAATTTTATTGAAAATTTTTTTGACCAAAGTTACTTATGAATATATGTGTGATTTTTAAATACCTCACAACATTGTTTAAAGAAAATTTTAGAGAAAGAATTAAGTAGGTGAAACTTAAGAAATCAATACTAGCATAAAGTAAACTTTTATTCAAATATATTTAAAAATTTGTGCAGTGGTAGTGAAGATGAATATTTTTATATGAAAATATCCCACAGATAATGAATTTTAAAGTGAAAAAGAGTGCAAAACTTTAGTCTTTTTATTGGTATTTAAAAATTGACTCTGCATATACTAAATCCTCACTTTACTGTGAACACATTTCTTAATGCAGTTCCATGTAGGTGATTGGATGACAAACCTCTTCACTGCTTAGTTCCACACTCCAAGAATTTATAAAGTTGTGAGTATTTGCCATACCCTACTAAAGAAGAGCATTAACTTACTCCTAGAGATAGTCTATATTATCAATTTACTATCCTTTAAATTATGATAATATATAAAATATATTTTTAATTTTTACTCTTTGCAAGTTTATAAATAATATCAGAAACTCTTAGGATGGTAGAAGAATACTGATTTAACAAATACTAATTTGTGTATTATTGATTCAATATATCATACTTCAGAGCCTGTTATTTGACACATGTAACAACATTCATAAAAACAGAAAACATATCTTTTCTGGACTTCAGAAATTTGGTAATTTCTCTAGAAAAAAAAAACCTCTAGCACAGCATTATGCAAAGATGTAAGTTAGGTAAGGACACACTTCATGGAGGAACTTCTCTTAACAGCTTTCTTTCCAATCCCCCATTACCACAATTTGAAATATGTCAAGCCCACTCATTTTCCTGCTGCGTACCTCCTCATACTTGATAGACTGCACCAATACAAAACTTGAGATCTATCAGTCAGAGTGATTTTTGATAAATTAGTACTGCTGTAAAGTGACTTTACTAGTATAATACATCATATTATTAAAAAAAACTGTAGTATCATCTGTATAATATGTCATTCACTAGAAATGCAAGGGCAGACCACATGGTCACTGAAAGAAGAAAAAATATAATATATGTTGATTTTATAATATGGGAGTATATAGTTTTAAAGAGTTCAGTGTTCAAATATATTTATGCTGAGGAAGGGATAACCAAACTTTAAAAACCTTCCCCTTACCTATCTACTAAGAAAAGTATTATTGAATTTAATGTGAAATTGAATATATGTGCTACTTTATGCTATACTTTGAAGTTTGTGTTGCTCCAGAATCCAAATATTTAAATTTAACTCCTAGTAGGATTAGACTTTGAGGTAGGCATTTTGAAGAAGAAGAGATTGTCAGAATGAACCCTTCATAATGGGAGTAGCACTCAGACAAGACAGCTGTTCTAGCTCATGAAGACCCCATTGGAATGTCCTGTTTGTGAACTGGAAAGATGTCTATGCCTGGCCTCAGGTTTTCTAGGCTTCTGAACAGAAATATGTAAGTCATTGCTGTTGATAATCCAATCAGTTTATGTCATTGTATCACTAAGTTATGAAAGCATGCATAGCCTAAGGCCTGAGACACAGTGTTTTGTTCACAAGAGAAAACATCTCTTTGATTAACTATTCACCAAGACCTTAAAAAAATAGAACCTATATGTAGTAAGAGAAGTGACTAAAAAGGCTAGTAAAAAAATCAATTCATTGTTTATATCCACAAGAATATCATTCTATCAAAGACATTATACAATTGGGCCGGGGAGTTAGCTCAGTGGTTCCCGCGCCTGCCTTGCAAGCGCAAGGGCCCGGGTTCAATTCCCGGGTAACCACATACCGTACTGGGTGTGGAGACTCACGCCCAGCAGCAACCAGTACCACATATCACAGTGCCGGGCGTGGTGGCTCTCGCCTGTAATACTAGCAATCGGGAGGCAGAGGCAGGAGGATTGCTGTGATGTGAGTCTGAGGCTGAGCTCAGGGCCAGCCTGAACCACAAAGCGAGACCCTGTCTCAAAAAAAAAAAAAAAAAAAAAAAAAAAAAAAAAAAAAAAAAAAAAAAAAAAAAAAAAAAAAAAAGAAAAGAAAAGAAAAAGAAAAAGAAAAAAGACATCATGCAATAAAAATTCATGTTGCTCTCATGCATATTCAATACTGACTACATGTGCATCTTAGAAATGACTGAAGATTATAGATCAATAATGTAAAATTGTACCAACATAATAAACAACTGTATCAACTATGGAAGAATTTATTTTATTAAAGTGATAGAATATACATAAAGTAAGGCAGTGTTTACATGCAATTTGACAGTATTTTTGTTCTGGAATACTAACTCCTATCAAAACTCACCTTGACCACACATTCACTTGCGGTTTTTGAAAAGTTAGTGTCTTTATCAGAAGAAAAATATATTTTCTATACATTCTATATGAAAAAGAAAACAAAATGTAATGAGAACACCCACAGCTTTCTCATTTTTGAAGAAAATATGATGTACTTTTAGCAAGTACATTTATATTAGATATAAAGCTTCTTTTTTCATAAAATATATTCATTTTATTTGATTGAAACTTCCATTTACCCTCCTTTGTAATTCTTAACATAATAAATATAAGAAAAATGTATGCTATGAAAGATACAACATTTAGATTTTTAGTTTTACTTACTATTAATACAAATCAAATATTTTTAGAAATTATATTTAGAAAGGGTATTCCAATAATATGCTGCTTTCTAATGCAAACATAAGACACATTGTCACCAAAACAGTGGTTGTAAGTCTGTCTTGTTTGGATGTTTAGTATAATTTTCTTGAGAGAGATTAATTTAGAACATTTTGTCAATTTTCATAGAACATTATTCACATTCCCTTGAATGTAAACCAAAAACCAGAAGGAGCTCTTTCCTGCTTTCCAGGAGTCTTTGTAACTTCCCCATCAGCTCAGCCAAAATTTCCTGTTGACTCTGGATAGTTTGAGAATCTACCTGTGTATTGTGTTCCCATGATCCCTCACTAAGTTATGAATTTCCTCTCATAATGATGATTCCCTTGGTTTCTGTTTCTTCCTCCTCAATTACTATTTCTTCAGACAAACATCTTCCATTTAATTTCATCTTAGTGTCTGGTTGTCAGAGTTCTTGAAATGACATAATCATATATTTAAAACAGAAATACATAACAGCAAAATTCATATTGTATAATGACACTTCTACTAAATATAAGAAATGATGAGATCCTTAGAAAAAGAAAGAATATTAGCTGCTTACCTGCATTTGATGGAAGAAGAGAAAGGAAAACACATCACCGCTCACCGTGCACAGGGTTTTCTTTCAGAGAAACAAAAAGATTGCTGCAACTAGAAAATTATAATAATTGCATAACACTGTGAGTGCATTACAATGGTACTAATGAAAGAGTTCATACATATATTTCTAAATAAAAAATGCAGTCACATCAAAAGACAAAGATAACATATTTACTTAATATCTATTATACTGTAGATAAGTTTCTATTTTCATATTTTATTGGTTTAATTCTAAAAGACTATATGGTTAAACGATGCAGGAAAAATCTGAATTCAATAAAACTGTTTCAATTTTAGTTTTATCACAGTGTAAAGATTTTTAAAAAGTATGTTGACAGCACAGCATCTTTCTCTAGCTTCATATTTTCTTGTTTTCAAAATAAAAAATGAATGTTGTTTGTTAGTGAACTGTTTGGTGTAAAACAATATACTTCTTCAGATTGATAATGATTCTTCCACTTTTACATTTTTAAAATTTTTATGTTATGACACTTTTTATTATAGACTGAGGGGAAAATTATTTTAATTATTATAGTATATTTTTATAGAGTGTGATGAAACAACGCAATATAATAAAGACTTAATTTTCTATGTAATCAGTATGCACATTAGAAAATTCCTGACAAATTATCTGTCTTGTTCACCTTATTTCATTAAGAATCTGCTAGAAATTCCTCAACAGCGACAGAACACTGACAGACAAGTCCCAGATGGCCTGAAGCCCAAGGCAGGACTGAATGTCTCTCAGTATATATCCAGGGAAAATACAATTTATTTGATCTTTCTGTTATTCAGTGAGTACCTTTGGTAACTACTACTGAGTGAGCACATCTGGGTGGGTAACATACAGGCAATAGGCATTCCTTTCTTTTTTAGTACAGATACCATTTTAATCATTTGTTTCTTTCTTTTTCTTATTTATTTATTTATGTATTTATTTAAGACAGGGTCTCGCTTTGTAGTTCATGCTGGCCTTGAGCTCAGCCTCAAACTCACATCACAACAATCCTCCTGCCTCTGCCTCCCAAATGCCGGGATTACAGGTGTGAGCCACCATGCCCGCCATTGTGATATGTGGTACTGTTTGCTGCTGGGTGTGAGTCTCTACTCCAGTATGGTATGTGGTTACTGGGGATTGAACCCTGGTCCTTGTGCCTGCAAGACAGGCGCTGGGAGCACTGAGCTAAATCCCCAGCCCAACCATTTGTTTCTAAAACCCCTCTATTCTTTAGATACCCTATAAGAGAAAAAAAAAAAAGTTTGAGAGAATATTATTTTCATTGACATGGAAATGCTTTTCACATAGCTGGTTATAAATATAGAAACAAATGTTAACCTGAGTCTAGTATTATTATTTTTCACTTTGAATAGACAGATTAAGGCAAAGTTGTAAGAATTGTTTACTATTCTAGAATTATGAATCAATCACATTTTTTGCCAATTACTGTGCTGCACTGATAACACACATTTCTTCACCACAAATTCCTTTTTATAACATGGGAACACTGAACTTCATTTTAAAAAACATTTTGTTTCTGATTGGGATAGAAAAACATAGTGATTCATAAACTGAATTTGACTGTATTATAATAAAATTCATCCAATTTTAGGGAAAAATCAAGAAGTCTTATAATTATCCAGAAACTTCATGCCAGAGTCCCTGAATTTAGATAGAGCAAAATTATTTTTGAAAGTCTTTAAATGTTTAAGCTTATAAAAAGATGAGTAGAGAAATGTCAATAGGATATGTTTCAGTATATTTCCAAATCTAGAAGTCATGAAAATATCTAAATAAAAGAGAACATGTCTTTTAAAAAATATATGTGGTCCGCTTTCAGGGAAGTAGGAGAGCACTTTTCCCTGAAGAACATAATAAAAAACAGAATAGGTAGTTCTATCTTGGATTGAGAATAAACACACAACTTAAATTTAACTTTTAATTGAATTTTGACATAGACAGCAGTCATCCAGATTCTTTCAGGATCTCAATCAAAGTATCATTTATTATTTCACAAGTGACTTCATCAAAGGGGGGGAAAGCACTAAACAATAGAACAGTTCTTCAGCATAGAAGTGGAAAAGAAAACATAAGTGTTTAATCATAAAATAGAATCCTACTCCATCTATCTTTTTTAGATACCCAAAACCTAAATGCAAACAAGCAAAATAATTTTTAAATAGTCAAATAATTGCCATTTAAGAGAAGAACCTTATTTTTCTTTCTGTTTTTTTTTTTTTTTTTTTGGTCTTTGTAGAAAATCATAGCATGGAAGATGAAACCCAGGTACACGAATCAAACATTAACTAGCATTAAAAAATAAATATGGTAAAAAGAGAAAATAAAATTAATTAAAAATAGATAACAAACAGAATATAAAGAGGCAAAGGTAAACACATAGGGAAAAGGCAATTTGATTTTTAAAAAAATTGCAGTGGCAATTAAGGAGGCAAATTCCATTAAAGCAGGAAGAGAATGCTTTTAATTCTAAGCAATAAGGACATAGAGGGAAATATTATGATCCACAACTTAAAACTATACTACAAATTTACTGTGATAAAAACTGCATTGTACTGGCAAAGTAACAGACCTGATGATCAGTGGAACAGATTAGAAGATCCAGAAACAATTCTAGGTACACTAAGCAACCTCATCTTTGACAAAGGAGTCAAATACTATCAACTGAGGAAAGACAGCCTCTTTAACAAATGGTGTTGGAAAACGGAGCTTTAACCTACAGAGGGTTAAAGCTAGACCTATCTCTTTCACTGTATAGTAAACTAAAATCAAAATGGATTAGACACCTAAATATTAAAACAGAAACACTCACTAACCTGTTGCAGAACAGATTAGATAAAACTCTGGAAGATATTGGTTTAGAGAAAGACTTCATGAACAAAATTTTATTAGCATGAGAACTGGCAAAAGAAAACATCAAATGGGTTCTCATCTTACTAAAAATCTGAGGATATCCTCATAAGTGAAATAAATAGGGCACAGATAGGTACATATCGCATCTTTTCTCTGGTATGAGAAAATAAAGATGTAAATGAGTCCTAGCATTCTATGTTATATATTGTGCAATAGAAAATGCTCAATGTAAAATAGGGTGAAAGGGGACAATGTTGAGATTGTAACAAAAAAGTAAGGAAACAAATTTTATGTATATGGGGGGGTGGTAGGGTGGGTAGGGCTATGGGAAAAAAAGAAAATTAAGTTGTGTCTTATACTGGTACAAATCCCCATTATGGAGTGCAATCATGATGTGTGTATTTAATGTACCAATAAAGATTAAAAAAAAAAAAAGAAAAAAATCTGCAAAGCAAAAGAAACCAGGGACAGAGCAAAAAAGGAACCGACCTATTGAGAAAGAATTTTTACCAGTTGTTTCTCAGACAAAGGGCTTCTATCTAGAATATATAAGGAGGTTAAAAAATCAGCACCCCCAAACTGAAAGACTCATGGGGATCTGAACTAAAGACAATTTTCAGAGGAAGAATGAAAAGCAGCTAAGAAAAAAATGAGAATTAAGTTGTGTCTTATACTGATACAAATCCCCATTATGGAGTGCAATCATGATGTGTATATTTAATGTACCAATAAAGATTAAAAAAAAAAAAAAGAAACACATGAAGAAATGTTCAATATCATTGGTCATTCCATAGACCAATATTTTCATCAAGAGATGAAAACAACACTATGATTCCATCTCATTCTACATAGAATGCTATCTTGAAATTCACCAGCAAAAATATGTTGGCAATTCTGCGGAGCAAAAGGAACTCTTACCTATTGTTGGTTGGAAGACAGACTTGCACAACTACTGAGGAAATCACTGTGCAGATTCCTCAAAAATCTAGCATTAGAGCTCCCATTTGACCCTGCTATTCCCCTACTAGAGATATACACCAAAGAATTATAAGATTCATATCACAGCAACCTATGTGCACCCATATTTATAGTAGCTCATTTTATGATAGTTTAATCTTCAACACAACCCAAAAGCCCATCATCTGGAGACTGGATAAAGAAAATGTGTTTCTTTTATCGAATGGGGTATTATTCTGCCATAAAAATGATAAGATCAAATCATTTATACTCAAATGGATGTACAATGGGACATCCTAATAAATGAAAAAAAAATAGGTCCAGATGTTTAAATATCGTATCTTTGCTCTGGTATAAAAAATGAATATGTGAATGTATTTTAGAATATATAGTTGATATTATGAAACAGAAAATATTCAAAAGGAAATGGGATGTAAGGGTGAGCAATTAGGGGAAAAACAATGTAGTGGTGATTAAAATAAGGAAACAAAGCTGATGTATATAAGGAGTGGGCAGTTGCAGGGTGGGTAGGGGAATGGGAAAAAATGAGAATTAAGTCATGTCGTATACTGGAACAAATTCTCAACGTTGAGTGCAACATAATGTATATATATATATATATATATATATATATATATATATATATATATATATATATATAGTACCAAAAAAATTCCAAAATTTTTTTAAAAAGATGAGAATGGGTTAAATTTAAAAATATACCTTGATTAAATATAAATGTCTTATGTGTTTTATATTTTTGACCTATTAATCTAGTGATTAAACTTTATATATGATATCTAACTGCATAAGGACTTAAAAGATCAATAAATGAATCTGATATCACCAAAAAATATGATTGGAGAGGAACGGGGAAAGGAATTTAGATGTGTTATTTACACGTGCCAATTTCTCTTAAAGAATGTTGTAATTAAGTACTATAATCATGTACTAATACAAATGTAAGAATAAATTAAACAGTGTCACAAATAATGAAATCAAGTAAGGAAAGTTAAAGTTTAGTAGCATAACTAACAAATAACAAGTGAAGGAAACGTAAAGATGTCTATTGCAGTCCCAGAATCTATTCAGTTTACAAGTAAAAGGCAAAATATTTACATGATCTGAAGAGAAACCAGAGTATTATTCAGTTTATTAACTGCACTATATATCTTGAAATAAACAGAGAGGAAGGTGGGAGGGACAGTATTTGCCTCCAAAGGTCCCATAAGGAAAGGTGCAGAAGAATCAAGTACAATTGATTTTAAGCACTTCATGAAATTTTCATTCACATATAACTTCATTATTGAGATGTAATGATCATTGTCATGCTGGTGATGCACTTTATGCACACTATATAATGTCTTATTTCAGTGTGTTTTTAGGCTTGTGTAATCATCAACACAGTCAGTCTTAGAATATTCTCATTGCATCTATGGAAACTTCTTGCCATTAAGCTACTTTTCCTTAACTTTATAGCCTATGTAAGTGCTAGCCATTGTTGTTTCTGTAGACTTGCTGCTTTGGCAAATCAAATTACTAGAATCATGTTGTGGTTATTTGTGATTAGCTTCTTTAACTTAATGCTTTTAGGATTTATTCAAGCTATAACCTGTGCAAATGCTCCATTTCTCTTTATTATTGATTTGTATTCATGTAGATGGAATATTCTATTGATTGATTTATTCTTTTTATAGACATGTGAGCCATTTTCACTTTCTGAGTATTACAAGTAACAAAAAAAGACTTACAAACTTACTTTTGTAATGTGGACTGTATATTTCCATTTCTCTTGGATGTATCACAAAGATTGAAATTCTTAAATTACATATTTACAGTGTGTTAAGATTTGGAGAAATAGCTACATTGTTTTCCGAAATGACTGCACTGTCTTATATTACAGTCAGCAATATATTGGAACTCTCACTTTTCAACACATCAGCACTTGATGTCAAATATCTTCTTCATTCTAACACTCTGATAAATGTGCAGTAGTATTTCATTATTGTTCAATTTGCATTTCTCTGAAGGTGTTAATCTTGATCTTTTGGTGTGTGTGTTTATTGACCACACACACCTCTGGAAGGCAATTTCTCTTCAGATGCATTGCTAAATTTTTATTGCTTTGTATTTTATCATTGAGTGGTATAAGTTGTTTACATATTGTATATAAAATTTATAACAGATATATAAGCTGTAAGTATTTCCTTCAAGTGTGTTTTCTTTTTAATTTTATTGATAATAGGCTTTGTAAAATAAAAAATATGTAATTTTAATAATTTCCTATTTATTTATTATTTATTTTGCTACTTTATACTTGGTAGGCTATCTAGGAAAAGTCTCCACAATTCATAAAAAGATTTACTCATATTTTCCAGCAGTAGTTATATTTTTTAGATTTATAATATGGTCCATGATCCATTTTGAAGCAATTTTTCCTGTGGTGAAAAGAAGGGACTAATTCATTCTTACCCATTAGTTCTTACTTTCCTTAGTACCATTTGTTGAGCACTACTCATTCTACACTGAGCTGTCCAAGCATGCTTGTCAAATCCATCCTTCATACATGAGCAGTTTTATTTATGGAATATCAACTCCATCTATCCAATTGTTTTTCAGCATCATTTCAGGAGCACACTTTCTTGATTAATGAACCGTTCTGGTAAAAAAAAAAAAAAAAAAAAAAAACTCTGCCATAAAAAATGATAAGTTTGAATCATTTCTACTTAAATGGACATACCTTGAGGATATCCTCATAAGTGAAATAAAATAAATAGGGCACAGATAGGTACATATCACATCTTTTCTCTGGTATGAGAAAATAAAGATGTAAATGAGTCCTAGCATTCTATGTTATATATTGTGAAATAGAAAATGCTCAATGTAAAATAAGGTGAAAGGGGACAATGTTGAGATTGTAACAAAAAAGTAAGGAAACAAATTTTATGTACATGGCGGGATGGTAAGGTGGGTAGGGCTATGGGAAAAAATGAGAATTAAGTTGTGTCTTATACTGGTACAAATCTCCACTATGGAGTGCAATCATGATGTGTATATTTAATTTACCAATAAAGATTAAAAAAAAAAACCTTTAAAAAATGCTCAAAATTTAAATGATTATTCATTAGTATTCAAGATCATTAACCTGAATCCTTTATATTTCCATATGAATTTTAGAATCAGAAGACCAGTTTCTGACTACTAGATTTTGGAAGGGAGTATATTGCACTTATTAATACATATAAGATTATTATCATCATAAAATTAACATTTTTTATTTATAAATAATATGCAGTCATATATATTCATATTATATTTAAATTTCTTATAAGTGGAATTGATTTTAATTTTTTCATTCATTGAGTTTTTTGGTACATTCTTTGCATATATTATGATCACAATCAACATTGAGAATTTTTACTAATACCTGATATATCTTTTTTATTATTTAATCTTTATTAGTACATTGTGAATACATATTGTCATCGCATTCAACATTGAGAGTTTGTACCAGAATATGAAATGACTTGATTCTCATTTTTCCCCTTTCCCAGCATCCTACTACCCCCCCAGCCTTATATACATAAGTGTTGTTTCCTTTTTTAATTACTGTCTTATTCTTTTTATCCTTCATTATTTACCCCTACATACTCTTTCCTTTTAAATATTTTCTATTTCACAATATCAATTATACGTACTAAAACTCATTTAAAGCTTCATAATAAATTTTAGTTTTTTCCACAGTACTTAGAATATATCATGTTATCTTATATCATCTGTTCACTTGATGAAAATTAAAATATTAGTTTTTTCTTTTATTGTACTTAGAAATCACTTTACTTTTAATTTCTTCAGAATTTTGCTTTGCTTTTCACATACAGTTATTTTACTAAGATATACTTATAAAATTTATTTTTTCTTGATTCCTTTGATGTTTTTGGATATTTAAATTAATGTGCCTCTTCAAATTTTGGTAGATTTAATGTATTATTTCTTTGAAATTTGTTTCTGTTCTTTTTCCCCCTAGCAATTATACATGTATGTGGATATGATAAATGATGTATTACATCATTTTGAAGTATGTGCATTTTTCTTCATATTCGCAGTGGATGCTTTGAGGATATATTTAGTCTTTCACAAGAAGTTTGTCATAACTTACTTTGAATTTTTTTATTATGAGTCAGTTTTCTACTTCACGTGTTTTTCTTTTTTTGCTGTTGATGAAATGCATACTCTAAAGAAATACTTTACCAGTTCCTACAGTTGATTTCAGTAGAAGTTATTGCCAATTGCTCAGTTATTTGTTTAATGGATTACCTTTTCAGTTTTAGAAATGTTTCTTTCTCCCAAAGTCAGGACTCAGATGTTACTTTTCAGTGGGCATTTTTGGGGATATACAGTTATAGCAAAATGCCTGCAAAGAACTTTTTGAAAAACACACTAAGCCTAATTAAAGCTGGAAGAGTTCCAGAAGCATTTTCCAGAGTCTACATCGTGACTCTGTGCCTCATCCTCCCTGACCAGGAACCCTGCTACACTTCACAAAGGCAACACCAGGATACACTTTAATCAAGCTCTGCCTTCTCCTAGTCTGTTTAATCACCAAACTCATCAGTAGATGACTTAATGCTAAGCATTGCATCATAATTATCCAAAGACCTTCTGGACATATGAGAATTTTGGAGGACACGTAGGATTTAAACAACATTTGCCAATACCACATTTGCCACACTGTGAACACTGGTTTACATTAGTAGATACATTATCTCTAGAAGAAGATTTTTAATTATATTTTTATTTTAAAGGAAAACCTTAAAAAGTATCATAGCCAGATTTGTGTGTCTATTTTAATAAGAAAGTGCCTTTAAGTGTAACATTTGAAAGAAAATGGCTATAAAATTTGTTAACACACTATTGATGTAAGATGTAAAGATGAAGATTAGGTCAAAATAGAGTTGTATTTTTAAAAATGAGTCTATCAGAAAAAGTTAAAGGCAATGATAATTGATGACTCTGAGGAAAAAGAGATAACAGTGAAAACACAGGATAGAACAGGCATGGGGGAGTAGAGTGACTAGCTGGAATTTTCAGTTTCATGAAAAGGAAACTAAGAACATAAAAGGGAATTTTGGATGAACCATATGTAACTCATTCACGTTTACACATTTAAAGATCAAATGTGATGTTTTCCATTTGTAGTGAGATCCAATATATTACAATCATATCTGTACTAAAATTATTTTGCTATTCATGGGGTGAATTATTTTGGTAACACTGGGCACTCACCAGCTGTCACCATCTAAGACTTTGGCATTGATGGACAAATTATCAAACACCATTATTTTCCCCCTAATTGCTGATGGTAGTAGCAGAGATATCATACAAATTAGAAGGACTTTTTTTTAAATCTTGGAAAAATAAAGTTCTTGCTTGCTAGACTTCACTTTTTCAATTTTGAGTTACTATGGTAATTTTATATCTTCCTACAGTTTCCAACTTAATTTTAGTTTAAAATTGACATGAAGTAATTTAAAGAAGGATTTTAAAACTAATTACATGAGAGTGATTGTTTTGAATTTCACATTCTTTTAAGGTTCATGTAAAGTGTATAAAGGGCAACTAGTTATTTTTAGTTATTACAATTAAATGAAATGTATTATTTTCATGTACATTATTTACTTCTCTTTCATTTTTCTCCTTTTGTGCCTGTTTAATAGAGACTATCTGATGATACTTGTATCATATGAACATAAAGTATCCAAGATAGTTGTTAAAACAATAAACACATAAAATACTACTTTTAAATTTTTTCCTCCCTTTTGATGAGAGAAAACTTCCCTGTGTGCAATTTTCTTTATGTGTGAGGGAAGCGTGCATGTGTAAAATGTATTTATTTTCTGACTTTTTGCATTCCTGTAATCCTCTTTAAATGACTAACCACACATAAGAAAAATGAGGTATCTGGTCAATTTTTAAAATCATTTGCACATATTTAAGTAACATTCCCAAAATGTAAGGCAAAGAAAAAGTATTTTTCAAATGTGTGTGAGATATTGTCACACATATTTTTGACTATCAAGAAAATTAATATATGTGAATGGCCAGATGGTAGTGTGTACGGGTGTTTGAAGACTATACACTCTATTATCATAGGCAGCAAGGTAACTAAGTACAAACTGAAGATACAATAGAAATCTTAGGTTTTTAATACAAAGTCTATTTTTTTTTCACTTGCCACGTTTTTGGAAACAGTAACCAAATCACTATCATTTCAAAAGAGTATTACTATGAAATCATAATGAACTAAAATACAGCTTTCCTTTGGAAGCGAGAATAAACTATCGTTCTGCCTTTTCTTTCCATATATCTGCAGCACTCTATTTCATGGTGTATTATATGTCTAGGGGCTCCTTGAAATCATGTCAACTTTTTATGCACCACGATAACACCTCAGAAAGGATAGCCTTTCAATTGAGGTTTACCATAAATATAATTCATTCAAAATCTGTACTAGTTATATATAAAAATGCACAAATATGAGTACATTCAGAAAGCATAGAAAACTATATTAATATTGAAATATAAAGAAAAAGAGAATTATTACTTTTGTCTAATAGGAGAACTGAAGGGAAGTAGTTATTGATATCAATTCATATCTTGAGTTTCCAGCTAATTTTCTTGGTTTTCTCACATTCACAAAACAATTTTTAAAGACTTTGTGTCATTATTTTACATAAGAATTTCCCTTTCTTTTTTCTCAGTTAAGAAAAACACTTTTCCAGGAGCAGCTTAGCAGGATTCCATGTATACAATATGATTTATTTCTAGGTTCAAGGAAAACTTCCAGTGATATGGAATATTATCAACATGTTTATCAGTCATTTTAGTGGAAGTAAGAAAATATAACATTTTTAGATGAATTGTTAGTATATATAACAGTGACATTCAAAGTATGTGAACTAAAATATAGGAATTAATCAGGTCTTGTATACTTCAGGAAGAAATTCACTTTTTTCTACCAGTCTTAGAGCAGTGAGAATGTTATTCATGATTATATCCTTATATTAATTTTAAATTACCAAGATTCCTCGAAATTAACTTTAAAATTTTCAGAATTTCCGTTTTCTAGTTTATGTTTTACTTTTCTTAGATTTTAGAAAATCCAGAATTGTATTCCTGCAATACAAATATAGCCATCATTTTTGTATTTATGTAGACTATCTATTTTTGAAAATGTTCTTACACACTGTTTACAAATTCTCCAATGACAGATTTATCACACCCTGAAGATTTGGAGCCTCTATGAATCTATTTTTCTTCACAATTATTTTTCCCTTAGGTTATTTTGCAGCTTTCAAATCTGATAAGTGATAATGTCTCACAGGATATGTATATCTGAGCTACATATACAAATGTGAACTACGGTGCTGAGACAAATGATTAATCCAATAGACAACTCCAGATGCCAGCCTAGGTTAGTGTTTTAAAATTGCAGAACCTCATGAACACAAGATACTTTGTTTTGTTTTGTTTTTTGGTACAAGGAATTGTATTTAGAATCTTGTGCTTTCGAGGAAGGTTCAGTACCACTCAGTCAAATCTCAAGCCCCTAAAATTGTTTAGTCTTTATTTGTTTTATTAATATGAATTAAATTATATAACTATCACAACGTTTCTTGAAAAACTCCATGTTTAAAAGTGAAACAAACACATAATAATTGTATAACATTGTATTAAGTTAAATGTTAAAAGATATTAAAAGATACTTTTTTGAAAATCACCCATGTTGAGAAGTGTCGAAAGGACATGTAAGGCCATATCTGTATCATCAGTTATAAGGAAACTGCACTGAAGGTCAAATAGACATCAAGTGTTCAACCCCAGCAGGACTGAATTCTTGAAAGCCAAGGGATGGTCCTAGCATATTGCTTTGGGTAACAACAATGAAAGGTCAGTGCATATTGATCTGTTGCTGAGACTTTAATAGTTGTGATAGTAGAAGTGTATTTGTGCTTATTGGGAGGACAATGTGAAACTGGACCTCATAACTACATAGAATTTTATAATAATGATGTGCAGTTGTTGTATGATAGACAACTGATAAGACAAAAAGCTACTTTCCATGGTGTCTGTTGAAAGTTTCAATTTCTAGTAGAAATAACTTTCAGTAATGTTTTACTTTATTTTAGCATAATATCATGATGGTAATATTTGTATATGCCTAGAATCATGTTTGTTTAGACATAAAATGCCATAACATACACTAATGGATCCACTAGAAACTGGTTATCATTTCTACATCTGTCAGAGGCATCTTAGTGTAATACAATTAATTCTTTTTAACTTCATATAGATAAAAACATATGTAAATATAAGGTAGGACATGAACTGGTGAACTGTACTGAATGAAAGAATCTGCCAAAAACACGAGAAGTGGGATTAAAATGGTATTTTCCTCTTTCTGTCTTTATGTTTTTTAAATAGCTAATAGGTGTTTAGAATTTGATACATAGTCTCTACAAGAATTCTCACAGTAATTTTGAGTATTCCAGAAATGGTATAATCACCTAATAAAACAATAAATGAAGGGGCAGGAAATGTAAAGGACGTGCCAAAGGGCGTGTGGCTTCTGTGCAGCGGAGCTGGGCTGGAAGCCTGTGTTCATCATCTGCCAGACTCTGTACCTCCTTTCAGTGGTTGCCAAGAAAGTGAGAATCAGAATCCAAATAAGCATTGACCTTTTGCAAAATAAAATAACTAAAGAATAAAATAAGTGACACGAGCAAAATCTATGATGTCTTCCCCTTGCCTTAACATATATAGGCAATTTAATAAAGATAGTGAAAAATTTAAATGATAAGGAAATCAAAGAAGTCATACAAAACAAAATGATAGTGTAGAACTAGAGGGTGAGCCCAGCTTCAAAAGCAGAAAAGCCTTAGTGTGGCCTGAGCATCATGGAAATTCCTGAGCACCATGAAAATTCCTACTCTCCGTTCCCTTTTCAGAATAGTAACAGTTGACCTGGGTGTTGCTCATTGAGGAAGATATTTGTGAAGAGCTGGTTGTAAATATGAGGGATATGGAGAAGATAGAAACATTTTCTTAACACAATGAAAAATCAGAACAGTAATGCCTCAAGGATTACCATAAATTTAAAAAATGTAAATGAAATATATATTTAAAAGATAATAGGAAGTGTTATTTTATAAGTTAAAACACAATAGAAAAATTTACTATCCATGTTTATTTTATTTTTTGATGAAAGCGCATCCTGATGAGTAATACAATTTATGTAAAATTTCTTTGCATTTGTTATTTATGTGAGATGATGGAGATATTTAGAAATTGTATTATTCATCTAATGTTAATCATCTGGTTAAAAAGATCTTACTTGAGGGCCGGGGAGTTAGCTCAGTGGTTCCGGCGCCTGTCTTGCAAGCGTAAGGGCCCGGGTTCGATTCCCCGGCAACCATATAACAATACTGGGTGTGGAGACTCACACCCAGCAGAAACCAGTACCACATACCACAGTGCCGGGCATGGTGGCTCACGCCTGTAATCCCAGCACTCGGGAGGCAGAGGCAGGAGGATTGCTGTGATGTGAGTTTGAGGCTGAGCTCAGGGCCAGCCTGAACCACAAAGCGAGACCCTGTCTCAAAAAACCTAAAAAAAAAAAAAAAAAAAAAAAAAGATCTTACTTAATAATTAAAAATGTGAAAATTTTCAAATTTTAACAATCACTTTTAATTGTATCTATGCCATTTATTTAACCATAATAATTCAATATGACAAATTGTTAACTAAATTTCAATATGTCCCAAACAAGATCCCATCTGAAGGAATCATAATCACCTAGGACTCAAGAAAGCACAATAGAAAACTAAACCATATCTTACAGTGGTCCCAAATATATGCAACAGATATATTTGGCAAGAAGATATAATTAATATAAACTTTTTATATATCAGCTAAAGTTTAAAGTATGCTCATAAACATTTCAGAGTTCCATTGCAATAAGTAAATAATAGATTTCAAGTGTTAACTCCACAGTCTACAGAGTTTCCTAAGAGCTCAAATAATCAAGAAAATATTACACTGCTTTCCCCATTATTCCTTAAGAATTTCATAAGGGAGATTTGTCTCAAAAGAATGCCTAAAACCAATTTGAAAAAGAAAATAATCTACCTAAGAAACTCTTATCTGTCTACATATCTACCTGTCTGTCTATCATCTATGGTGAAAAGTTTTTTAGTTGTTTATTAAAAAGTTGAATTATATAATTGGAGAGTTAGAGAGATAGAAAACTTACTTGAGGAAGAGCTAGTAATTAGAGTATTTTGAGCACTTTGAGGTGATTTAAGTGCTAAAAACAAAGAAGAGTACAAAAGAGATAACATTTTACAGATGAGAGTTGATGTATGTGAGGGGTGTTTAAGATCTGTTAATTGATCGAATGACTTTTAGAGGTTTTTAAGCACTTGCTTATTGGAACCTTCTCTCTGTATAACTAGAGCTTGACTCAATACATAAATGATAAATGCGTAGTTAAGATTTCACCTCCTGCAAATGTACAGCTGTTTTTAGTTACTCTTCAATTAGTTTTAATTCTAGAACTTTTGTAAATTTGGATTTTGAATTTTGGAGTTTTAACATGTTTGAGGATGCTGTAGTTTTAGAAGTCATAAACTTCATACAACTGTAAATTATCAGTGTGAATTGATAGTTTCAGAGAGGAGACTATTTTCTTTTTTTGACACAGGATCTCGCTTTGTAGTTCAGGCTGACTCTGAGCTCAGCCTCAAACTCACATCACAGCAATCCTCCTTCCTCTGCCTCCCGAGTGCTGAGATTACAGGTGTGGGCCACCACACCTGGCTGTGTGGTATGTAGTACAAACCTGGGCCCACTTTCTTGCAAAACAGGAGCCAGAACCACTGAGCTAAATCCCCAGCCCTCAAAAAAAAAAATGTATTGGAAAATTTGGCATATTATTATAGGGAAGATGTAAGAATTTGTTTAAACCATCTACTAGAATCCTCAAATCAGACTCCTGGATTCATAAATAAGAGGTGATCTATAGTGCAAATAACCTTTTAAATAATGACGTATAAATAAGTAAATTAGTAAAACAGAGATTTAACAAAGTAAATAAGACCTATAAATAGTTATAGTGTAAAAGTGTTTTTTGGAGATAAAGTTTCGCTTTGTAGTTCAGGATGACCCTGAACTCAGTATGTAGCCCAGAATAGCTTCAAACTCTCAGAACCCCTCCTGCCTCTGCTTCCCAGGTGCTGGAATTACAGGCATGAGTCACCACACCTGGCGTTGTGGTATGTAATACTGGGGATCAAAGAGGAGACCTTGTGTTTGCCAGACATCCCCAATCCTATAGTGTAAATAGTGCAACAGCAACTTGTGCTAAGTAAAATAAGACTATTACAAAGTAAAGCCAATTACTAAGTCAATCCAATAAAGTGAGAAATAAGTATTAAAAGTCATAAAAATAGAAAATTGGTAATAGCAAAAAGTGTAAAGAGAAATCATGTTTAGTTGGTGTAATGTATTTTTCAGCTTTATGAAATGGGAAAATTCTGGAAAACTGTTCCTGTACAATTTTAATGTGATAAACAGGATGGAAATGTTTATCTAAAAGTATTTACAATGGTAAATTCAACATTATGAGCACAATTTAAAATGAAATTTTAGAAAATCAATTAGAGGAATACTGGACAAAAGGACATTTGATTATCCTCAAAATTTCTACAATTTGAATAATGTTTTGGAACAATACATACAAGATATAGAACAAATGAGACAAATTTCTTTTCTAAAAAGAGAAAAAATAAACAATTAAATATTCAAATTTTATATGAAAGCTATCATGTAATACTTAAAATGAGCAAGACTGAATTCTAATTCAGTGCTATAAAATCTTAAAAACTAAAAATTCATGTTATCAAAAATACACAATACTTACCCATCTTTAATCATTAATTTTAATAGTATTTAAAACAAAATAAATAAATTGGTGAGAAACTTAAAGCTAAGTTTAAAAAAAAAAACTAACTCATTTTAATTAACCAAAATGTTTCTGCCTCATAAGATCAAGATAAGGGAAGAGAGAGAAATATAATTCTAAGGTTCATTACTTCTAATGTTAGTTTTTTTTTTGTTTGTTTGTTTTTGTTTTTGTTTTTTTTTTTTTTTTTTTTTTTTTTTTTTTTTTTTTTTTTTTTTGAGACAGGGTCTCAATTTGTAGTTCAGGCTGGCCCTGAGCTCAGCCTCCAACTCACAACACAGCAATCTTTGTGCCTCTGCCTCCCAAGTGCTAGGATTACAGGCGTGAGCCACCACGCCCAGCACTGTGGTATGTGGTACTGATTGCTGCTGGGCATAAGCCTCCACGCCCAGTACTGTGTTTGGTTACTGGGGATCGAACCAGGGTCCTTGCGCTTGCAAGACGGGCACCAGAACCACTGAGCTATATCCCCAGCCTCCTAATATTAGTTCTTATACAAACCTCAGAGAAATTCTGAAAAAGATACTTTTGAGTTGTACCATTTCTTACTGAATTACTAAATTCCAGGCACTTGTAGGCTTATGAAAGAGAAAGCAACTTAATACAGCTAGGTTAAAAAATAAAATATAACAGCTGGTTTAGAGTATTATCAAAATATGCATAGACATAGTTGCCATGGCAACTTCTAGAAGAAAAAAATAGTTCTAGAACATTGATTCCTAAATTATTGCACATAATATTCACTAAAAAGACTCACATGTCAAAATATATTTCAAACTTTAAACATGGACATTGTGATTAAATAGAGTGTATGAAAAGCTAGATATGTTTAAAACGTTCTCTGAAGATGATGGCAATGGGATCATACTTTCACCCTAGTTCTGGGCAATTTCTCCATTTTTGGAGAAAACACCTGATCTCTCAGGAATTCCTTGCCTGGTCCCCTATTTCTTCTTATAAAATACGTATAGTGAACTTCTGTAGCCTCAAATACTATAATACTATACTGGAAAAAAATGGCATTGCATGGATAATGCCAAGGTTGGTTAGTAGGATCTAGGTTGAACTTCCTTGAATCATAGAAGCAGCAAATTCTGAGTGTCTACGTGGCTGAGCTTTGTGAAATGGATTCTGAGCAATCAGTTCCTGACACGGTCCTCCTCACGATAAGAGCCTTGTAGCCCCTTTCTTGAGTAAAAGTTTATATTTGTGCATCTCTGAAATGTTAATGGGTGTTGGTTTAATGACTTCTGAGAAGCAGTCAAGGCTTATTTCTTCTTGACCCCATTGGAAATGTTTGATTCCATCTTTGTGATGTGGTAATCTCTTAAGCAACATATTTTGTTCAGCCCAAGACAAGCGTACTTTTCTTTTCCAAAAAAGATTAAAAATATTCAAGCATTTTGTCTCAGAATTCTCATAATGATTTGAGCCAAACAGCCAACAACCTTAGTCTGCCTTGAAATTTCCACTACTGGTTCTGTTAGTCACAGCCCTTAAATTAACCTTCAAACTGAATCTTAGGACCTGCACAAAATATAAACAGGTTCTTCACCAGTATGTAACATGTTTGATGTGTAGTTCAAATACCCATAAATTCCCTGTCAGATCTTTCCTATCAGCACTATGGTCTTTTGAGCTCTGATAAGAATCACTCAGTAATTTCTGCTTACAGTGTCCTAGAGTTTCTCTAGCATACATGTCCACATTTTGGCAAATTCCTTCTGCCAACCAGTTCCAAATGCCACTGTAACCACAAGGCCAGGTCACTGTAACATGCTCACTTTGTCTATGACCTTTTTCTATATTGGTCAGCTTCTCTGTTGTTGGACAAAATAGCTGGCCCACAACTTAAAGAAATATTTAACTCATGTTTTCAGAAGTTTCGTTACATGGTTGGCTGCTTTCTACGCAGAAACTTCATCACTGCAGGATATGGTAGAATAAAGATGCTTTGTTCTAGATGGATAGGAAGTTGAGCTGAGGAAGAACAGCAGAAAGGATTGGGTCCAGGAGCCGTATGCAGTATTGAATGTTAGGTTCCTATGACCACCCAACACACACCAGAACCATACTTTACTAATCTATAGAGTGGTTCCCTCATTAGTCAATCTGTAAATCTATGTATGTATCACAACTTGTGCCTTATATTTTTAATAGTGGAAAATGACTATACTCCAATATACATATTTTTCAGCCAAGCTCATCATTGAACACAGAAAAACTGAGGTGAACAATATTCAAATTTCAAAATCTCTACACAATGACAACTATTTCACAATTATTTTATTATATAGTCTTGGGAAATGAAGATGATATCATTAGCCAAATGAGCAGATAAGGAATCACTACATGTAGACACACAAACTGACCTTTCCACATGATAAAAAAGCTAAGCTAAATTGAATAGTTAAATGACTACAACTGACTTGAGTATATTTTCATATGTATTTAAATACAAGCTTTTAATTTGTATCTATATACATTTACATGTATGTGCATATGATAAGCATATAGGCATATGGTAATAATCTGTACAGTATTTCTATATATATGTATACTGATAGGCACATATCTATAGACATATGTGTCAAATAAGGAAGAATTTATAAATTTTAATTAAATTTTGGGGATTATGTCTAAATGTAAAAGACACTAAAAGACAGTAAATATATGCAAATTTAAATACAAACTTATTTTAATGGATCATATTGTACTGTACAAAGTTTTACAGATAAAGCAATGCCTTTGTTATAAAATCTTTTATACAATGTATAAAGATTTACTTACAGGAGAAATTTCATGACACCATCTTTTAATTTTATATATTCAGCACAAAGTATTAGATATAGTAATAAATATCAACAAAAGAGATAAGGAAATTTACAATATGTTTAGCAAAGAACTACTTTGCTTTGTCATGTCAATCACCAAAAAAAGGACAAAAACAAAATAACCTCTGATCTATAAATCCACAATAGATGATATATCTGAAAGAAATTAAATTAGTATGTCGAAGAGACATTTTCAAACCTATATTCAGGGGCCGGGGAGTTAGCTCAGTGGTTCCAGTGCCTGTCTTGCAAGCACAAGGGCCCGGGTTCGATTCCCCGGTAACCACATAACAATACTGGATGTGGAGGCCCACACCCAGCAGCAACCAGCACCACATACCACAGTGCCGGGCGTGGTGGCTCACGCCTGTAATCCCAGCACTCGGGAGGCAGAGGCAGGAGGATTGTGATGTGAGTTTGAGGCTGAGCTGAGGGCCAGCCTGAACCACAAAAGCGAGACCCTGTCTCAAAAAAAAAAAAAAAAAAAAAAACCTATATTCAAACCTATATTCATAGCATTGTTTATATATATGAAAAAGAAATAGTGTTTTGTGTATTAGTTAAAAATAAATAGTTTAAAGGATAGTTTGATAATCATAGATTGATTATAGGCTGTAAAGAAGAATGTATTTCTTTGGTAAGCTCAGATTAATTTTGATAGTAAGTACATTCCACTGCTGTGAAGACAAACATTTTATTTGCAGAGGTAATACACTATTCAAACAAAGAGAAAATGTTGCATTCAGTGATGTGGTATGCAGATGAGGCCAGATACGTTTCCTAAGTATTTGTATTGGTGCCTAAGGATGAACTCTGGGGAAGCATCAGTTCTACATACCCCTGTTCCATAATTCGAGATAGCAGGACAATTTAATGAAATCTTTCTACTCTAGAATATGAATGAGTTTGTGCTTACTAAGTTAAACTGCTTTCTGTGAGTGCAAAAATTTGACACTTGAAGTGAAAAATATGGAAAGTCTCACTGAATAGTTTATAATGGTGTCTAATTTAGAGAAAATTTAATATCAGATGGTCAACCAAGCATTTTTCTTAAGCACCTATAATTGTTCACAAAGACAGGAGGAGATGCACAAAGTAGTCTGTGCACAACTGAAGTCACAGAACAAGAGACAAGGCAGACTCAAGCAGATTTCCATCACAAAACCAAAATTGAAAACTGAGGTTTTGTGACTATTTCTATCAAACTTCTAGTATTATATTCCCAAACTTATATATTTTCATGTCCTGATATTTTAGCAACTTTTAAATTTGATTTTAAATTTTGTGTGTTAATTTTCAAACTACAGGAGTTCTAGTTGCTAGTTATCTAATGCAAAATAATAATTAACATACTATATCTAATATTTATTGCCACAAATATTTTATAGCCTACAATGCTTTAAATTCTTTATTAGACTACTAAAATAAAATAAATCAGGCTCATAGTGTAATAGAATAAAGATAATCATATATCGCTGCATCTTGCCATAAGTAGACTGAGAATGATATGTTGATACGTACTGTGAAATCTTGACGCAAATAATAGTTTCAAATTGATTCCTGAAGGGTGACCTTTGCCCATATCTTTTTTGAGGAAATTGGCCCAATAGCCCAGTGTTAGAGAAACTTGTGATTTCTTTAAAACCATTTTAAACTATTGGTACATACTTTGCAGTACTAAATGATTTGTTATAACTTTGAAGCTGCAATTCACACCGTAATGCTAGAGTAGTCTCCTTGTAGATATCCTGGATAATGTCCTCCAGGGCATTTATTAAGTGCCTAAAATCACGGGTACTACTACATAACTAAAAAGCCCAGCTCTTTAGATTTTAGTAATGATTTAATTTATTAACTCTGCAAAGTAAAATTCAATTGTAAACTACATGCAGTAAAAGATTAAGAATAATAAAATAGAACAAAAATAAAGAATACTCTAACAGAATTATCAGCATTGCTACTTTTACAATTTGGGACCCTAATGAAGGAAAAGAAGAGTGTGTGCATTGGGTTACTAGGCTCTAAGCTAAGCAGCAGGTAATTATACAATGAAGAATCTGCTCAGTGACTACTGGGAAGGAAGCACATGTGCATAGATGGGTAGGTTGGATAAAGCATATTTAAGTCCAGGTTAAGGTAGAGTGGAACGCTGTAATATTTCATCAGTCTAATCAAATTATCTCACAATTTAAATATAATTCATTTGTATTTCTGGGATTTACCATTTAGTATTTTGGGCCACAGCTAACGTAAGTAAAGAAACTGCAGAAATCATACAGTGGATAAGAGAAGGCTATTTTAGTTTCTTATATTTATTTAAGTGTATATTTTCTTCCTAATATAGACATGGCTTAAAATTATATTGAGTCTGCAGAAGATACCTGTTTCATAACTATAGGTTAAACTATTCTAGAGAGTTTCTAAGTGATTTAAAATTGTAAACATAATGTCTCAAAACGTTCTTCCAAGGCATTCAAAAATTTTTTTTTCCAAAATAGAGGAATCAAACTTTATCATTCATTTTCTTCATGGAGAAAAATAAGATTAGCAAATTTATACAACGTAGTGAAAGCCAGTCAAATTTTAGTTTTAGATGAGATAGAAGTACATTTTTTGCATCAGTATGTCAAATATTGCATGTTCATATTTATTTTAAAATAAAATATAGTATTTCTTAGAATTCAAGAATAACTGATACTCATAAGTGAAATAAATAGGGCACAAATTTATAAATAGTGAATTTTTTCTCTAGTATGAAAAACTGAAGGTTTAAATGAATGTCAAACTGTATGATAAGTAATGTGAAACAGGAAGAAACTGCAAAAAGAAAGGAAAAGTGTAGGTAGCTGAAAGTATGAAAGGAAATAAAAATTAATAGTAAAAAATAATAAAGAAAACTTATGTATACAGGAGCTGTAGTTATAGGGAAGGCAGAGAAATGGGGAAAAAGGAGAATCAGGATGTGTCATGAAGAGGGGCAAATTCTCAATGTTGAATGTTATTATCACGTATGTATAAGATGTACTAATAAAGTTAATTTTAAAAAGAGAAGTGATAAATTAAATCAGATCAAATTTTCATACTGTACACAATAATCATGGTCTGTTTTGGGAGAAAAAATATTTGGGGCAAACTATATTATGGATCTATAATAAAGAGATCGCAATGACATTTTTTTTCCTGCAAAAGGAAAAAAATGCATCAATAATAAAAAGGGACAGTATTCTTGATAAATTAACTTTTTAAAAAATCACCAAAATTTGAATGGAATTAAAATCAACAAGATTCAGAGAGGTTACTAAATGATAAGTTGTTACCCACATCTGAGGAGAACATAGTATAATAAAGAAGTGATGAAAAAAGTGAAAAAGTCTGTTTGCATCACCTCACAAAGCACAAGGAGATAAATACCTTCTGAGGAGGAAGAACTATAAAGTGAAATATGTCTAATGTTCATTAAAGGGTCCTGCAAAGGAGATGTGCAGAGTGAGGGCCAAAACATTATTTACATGTACTTTTTGAAAAACAAATTTGTAGAACATTCTACAGAATCATATGGAGAGTGCATTCTAAATGTGAAAGCAGAGAAGTAGCGAGAAAGGCCACTGTGGCCTCAAGATACACATAAAATGAAGAAGCCTAAAAAAATTGCTAGTTTGTGATCATTGTCCAATTATGGGTAAAGAAAAATGACAAAGATGTCATAGAAATGATATAGTGAGAAAAGATGTTTGAATGTGATTAAGTATCCTATCAGCAGAAAGTGCTTTTACTAGAAAGCTATTGCCTAGGAGCAAGTGAAAATAATCAAGCATTTCCACTTAAATTAGAAAAAAATCAAAGAGATAAAACACAGTAAACCTTTCACTTGTATAAAGACCATCATTACCAAACAAGATGACTGTGTGAAAACAGCATAAAAAGAAGAATGTCAAAAAAATAGTCAATTTGAAAAAGCAACATAGTAATGGAAAAACATAAAACTGATAGCTATCAATAGGTAGATTAATAATACTAAAAAAGAAAACCAAAAAATGTATTGACACAAATCTACCCATGCAGTTTAAGTAAGTGAAATAAAAAGTGAGTATAAATATAAAACCACCAGTACCCACTGTGGTCGATTATCTAATGTTCAACTTGGAAAACCCAGGTGAACTGAATCATGTCTTCCATGTAGGCATGGAAGACACAAATGAGGACTATTTCCAGCAACATAAAAGGAAAACTAGAAGGAAGACCTGGGGCTATTGATTTACTGGGAGAAGTTTGCTGTGGCTGGATTTCCTGGTGTGAATTTAGCTACTCCCTTGTTGGAGGAGCTCAGGGCATCACTGTCACTGGGGATGGTTGTTTCCTTCTTCAGGGGGGCTTTGATCTTCACTGTAAGCATCTCTTCCTATTTACAGCATAGCTATCTCAGGCTGGTGGTATAAATCCTTCATCCCACTGGCTTAGGTCTCCTGGCTTCCACCACTGATCTGTGGGCCTTTGTTGTGCATACTCTTCAAATGGACAAGCATGAGACATTGCTGTAGGCTCTAAGGCACTGGGTGGACTCATGTAAGACATTAACTTGAACTTTAGGCCTTCAGCAGGACTTGTGTGTTACATTGCTCTGAGATACAGACCCTAGGCTAGATTCTTTTGGTCTGTAGTGTGCAGTTAGATATCTTTTGTTACTCTACTATTGACTTTTGTGTGAATATTATACAATAATCCTATATATTATGCGTCCTGTGTTAAGCCTAACCTCTTGCAAATCCTGACTGCAATACCCATTAAAAATAAGACTATTTGTACAACCCCTGTGGAGATCAGTTTGGAGAATCCTCAAAAAGCTAGGATTGATGGTCCCATTTGACCCGGCCATTGCCCTGCTAGGTATATACACAAAAGAATTAAAAGACTCTTATCACAGTGACGTATGTGCACCCATGTTTATAGCAGCCCAGTTTGTGATTGCTACATCTTGGAAACAACCCAAGTGTCCATCCA
>PVIR01016710.1:0-27976 GCA_004026965.1 Petromus typicus | reverse complement strand
AGGGCTGGGGAGGCGGCCATCTCCTCACCACCTTCTCTTCCCACAGCTATGACATCTGCATCTACAAGAACAAACCCTGTGGCACTTTAGGTACTAGTGTTGGGGTCCCGGGGTGGCACCGCCCTGGTGTGGCCTGGTGTGGAAGGAATGAATGCTCACCCGGCCCAGCCCCAGCACACGCACCGTGCCATCCGCAGGCCTGGCCCCCGTGGGCGGGATGTGTGAGCGTGAGAGGAGCTGCAGCATCAATGAAGACATCGGGCTGGCCACGGCGTTCACCATCGCCCACGAGATCGGGCACACGTGAGGCGGGCACGCGTGGGCGGGCAGGTTGGCAGGCGGGCAGGAGGAGCGGGTCCCGCGGCGCCCGCAGAGCCAACACTCCTCTCCCCAGATTCGGCATGAACCACGACGGCGTGGGGAACAACTGTGGGGCCCGCGGCCAGGACCCGGCCAAGCTCATGGCCGCGCACATCACCATGAAGACCAACCCGTTCGTGTGGTCGTCCTGCAGCCGCGACTACATCAGCAGCTTTCTGGAGTGAGCTCTGGACAGCGGCGCTCTCCCCGCACCCCGCCGTCCCAAGCGGGCCCCGATGACAGCTTTTTTTCCCCCATCACAGATCCGGCCTGGGTCTCTGCCTGAACAACCGACCCCCAAGACAGGACTTTGTGTACCCCACCGTGGCGCCCGGCCAGGCCTACGACGCGGATGAGCAGTGTCGCTTCCAGCACGGAGTCAAATCGCGTCAGTGTAAATACGGGGTAGAGAGAGCCTTCCTGCTTTCCTTCCTGGGAGGGGATGGCCACCGGGGTTGGGGGCTCCGTGGGGGGTTCCGGGGAGTGGGGGCGGGGAGACCCCACGGGGAGGTGGAGTGTGCCTGTGACCCAGGCAAGCCAAGGGAGGTAGGGCAAGGAGGACGTGGCCCCTGATTTGAGCTTGGGGGCACCTTCCCGTCAGCGCACAGCACCTGCGGGCCACCCCAGGACTACAGCCGCAGACCTCTCCCTGGGTGGTTTTTAACTAAACAGACTCAGTGGAAGTAGTTTCCTTGGGGATGAGCCATCTATGTCACTTGGCAAAGAAATAGACAGAAGCTTCCAGCAGAGACGCCCCATCCTTATTCCCCATGGCCCCCACCAGCTGGTTCAGTCCTTGCCCAGTCCTTGGCAGGTCAGGCTCTGAGCTTCCTGACACCCCCACTGTGTCCTGAGGTTCAGGCCCCCAAACTGTGTGTGTCAGGAAGGAGGGATTCCACCTCCAACTCCCTGCAGGAAACTGAAGACCTGCTGCCTTCCCGCCAGAGCTCAGCCGGGCCGGCCCCTCTGCAGCCCAGCTGTGAGCCCAGGCCCAGCTCGCACCCCGCAGGCCAAGCATGAGTTTACTTAGCCACATCCAAGCCAGCGCCACACTGTGGGTCCCTCATTTCACCCACCACAAGGCAAGGGACAAATCGTGGCCCTGTGCACAAGGGGGTAGTCCAGGAACCCCTGACTCACCAGGGGCACAGCGCCCTCCAGTGGGTTCCTAAGGGTCTCAGCCGGTCGCTGAATACCCGCTGTGTCCTGGCACACGAACTGACCCGCTGTTACATACCAAGTACTCGTATGTGCTAAGCATGTGATAGGACTCACCACATTCAAACCCCTGACAGTCATATTTGACCCCAGGTACAGGCCAAGAGACTAGGGCTAGGGAAGGAGCATGCAGAACTGGGATTTGAACCCAAGTCTCTCTCTGGCTCCAGATTTTTCAAAGGCTGACACTGGCTGCATGTTGAGTGGAGCCTGTCTGGCCATGCAGCAAAGAGAAGCTTTCCAAACTGTCAGTATATGTACAGAGCTCGGCCTGGGGCCTTGGCCAGGGTAGCTGTGCCCACCATCACCCACTTTACTCGAGGTTTTTACAGCTACCTTTCCACCAGGCAGGCATTAGGCTGCCCATTTTACAGATGAGAAAACTGAGTCCCGATCAGTGGCAGAGCTGCCCCATGGTGGCTCAGGGTGTTTGGAGTTATCCTCACGGGCAGCAGAAGTGAGGTTAGGGCTGGGCTGGTGTGATGGTTTTAGAAGTGGCCAAGTGAAGCCAGAAGACCCCACTGGGGTGCACTCGGGGAGGAAGCAGAAGCCAGGTGCTGTGGGGGAAGATCGCAAGGTCCTTTAGAGCCCGGCTCCCCAGACTTCTCCTGGAAGCACCTGTGTGTCTGGGCTGACCCTAGAGGCCGGCCTCCTGCAACCACAGGTCAATATTCCAGGCTGGCAAGGATTCAGTTCCAGAGGGTCTCAGGAGGGTCTGGACCTGCCGGGCGCAGCCCTGAGGCTGGGGCAGATGTAGCCTCGGGCGTGAGGCCTGGCCGAACTTGGTGCAGCATCTCTGGGAATTTTAACCCAGATCGAAGGGTTGAGATAACGCTGGGACGGCTCCGAGGGCTGAGGACAGCTGGAGCAGGATTCAAACAGGAAAGCTCTGCCAGGACAGGGACAGGACGCCTCTCGGAGACGAATCCTGGTGCTGTTCTCTGCGTAGCTTCCAGCCGCTGGAGGTTTCTCCAGTTCAGGTGGAGAAACAGAGCCACCAATTTGGATTTAAAAAAAAATGAAGATGAAATTCACCCTGAGTCACCGTCAGCCTTGTCAGAGCCAGGCTCTCTCCGGGGCTGTTTTGGAGGGACCTCCAAAGGAAGCAATAATCCTTCCTCCCCTTCCCAGAGGATCTCAGGTTTCCTTCGGCTCCAGGGCCTGAACCAGAGTCTGTCACTCAGAATGTCTGTGCAGCTTAGTGACTTAGAGAGACCGTGTCTCAAAAAATAAAGGGGGCTGAGCCTGTGGCTCAGTGCAGAGAGCCTGGGTTGAACCTCTGGTGTGACACGCGCATACACGCGCCAAGATCGGCACTGGATCCCAGGCCGCCCCCTAGGAGCAGTGCGATTTCTAACCAGGGAACTTTACTGCCCAGCACCTTGGAGTTAATTGCAAAACAGTCGGGTCTAGGTCAGACTGGTGGCACACACGGGTGGTCTCACTGATCACTGGCAAAGAAACCATCCCGGGCCACGCGTCCAAGGGGGACTCGCTGGGGCCCAGGAAGGTGCCTGGGTCTTCCCGCGCCAGGCGGGCTGCCCGGGGGAGGCGGGGCGAGCCTGAGCGGCGCCTGGGCCCGCAGGAGGTCTGCAGCGAGCTCTGGTGCCTGAGCAAGAGCAACCGGTGCATCACCAACAGCATCCCGGCCGCCGAGGGCACGCTGTGCCAGACGCACACCATCGACAAGGGGGTGAGAAGCCACGCCCGCCGCCACGGCCCCGCCCCGGGTGCGCTGGCCCCGCCCCTGCTTTCGGCCCCACCCCGTTCCCCGGGCGGCCCTCGGTGGTCCCGGGGCTACACCCGGGAGGGCGGGGCGGGCCCTGCGCGCGCGCCTGCTGAGCCGCGCGCCCCCTCCCGTCTCTCCCGTAGTGGTGCTACAAGCGAGTCTGTGTCCCCTTCGGCTCGCGGCCCGAAGGCGTGGACGGGGCCTGGGGGCCCTGGAGCCCGTGGGGTGACTGCAGCAGGACGTGCGGCGGCGGCGTGTCCTCTTCCAGCCGCCACTGCGACAGCCCCAGGTCAGTGCTCGGACCCCGCCCCGGACTGCTCCCGACCCCGATCGTGTCCGCATCCGGCTCCGGACAACACTGTCCCTTCCAGGCCGACCATCGGGGGCAAGTACTGCCTGGGGGAGAGACGGCGACACCGGTCCTGCAACACCGAGGTGAGTCCCCGGGACCAGCCCTCTCCTGCCGGCCCCTCCGCGCCCCCTTCTGCTGCAGAGGCCTCTTGAGTTCCCCGTCATCTGAGTGCCCCCACAGATAGTTACTTGGCCCTCACTCGCAGTAGCTCCCACCGCGGGGTCGCTGGCTGCACGGCCCTGCTGTCCCCAGCACACCACCGCCCCCTGTCGGCCCCCAAAGCCTGCCTACAATTCCGGCCTCCGACCCCGGGCCACGCCGGGCGCGGCTCTGTCTGTCCGTCCTTCGGAAGCCCCGCTCGACTTCCTCCCCTGGCGACTTCTGGTGCTGCTGTGCCTCGTGGCTCCCGTCGGGGCTCCGCTTCCGGCCCCGGGTGCGCAGGTGTAAGCGCGCCCCTGACGCCCAGCAGCTGCTGGAGGGCGCGCAAGTGGGCGGAGGAGCCTCCGGGCGCGCAGGGTCCCTCCCGGCTGCCCAGGGGTCGCCCGGCATCCAGCACAGGACTCACGGAGACCATCTCCGAGGAAGGTCCCCCAGCCACCCGACGCCTCTCTTGAGTCACTTGTCGCCTCCCCTGTCCCAGCTGTCCTGAGGGCCTGACACGACCTGTCCAGCCCTAACCCTCCCCCCGCCAGGACTGTCCCCCAGGCTCCCAAGACTTCAGGGAGATGCAGTGCTCCGAGTTCGACAGCGTCCCTTTCCGTGGCAAGTTCTACTCGTGGAAGGCGTACCGAGGGGGTGAGTGGGGGGCCCCGGGGCCGGGGCGGCAGCCGTGAGAGCGTCCCGGAGCAGGTGGGTTTGTGCAGCGTCCTGGGTCCCCTTAACCCGGTAATGGCTCGGCGGTGCCATGCCTGGCACGGGACCCCGGCCCTGGGCCCAGCCTGGGGGTGCTGCGGGTCCGGGGTGAGGCCTGCTGATGGGGCCGCGCCCCCAGGGGGCGTGAAGGCCTGCTCGCTCACCTGCCTGGCCGAGGGCTTCAACTTCTACACGGAGAGGGCGGCAGCCGTGGTGGACGGGACGCCTTGCCGCCCAGACACGGTGGACATCTGTATCAGCGGCGAGTGCAAGGTACAGGGAGCCCAGGGAGCAGCCTGGGGCTCGGGCGGGCGAGAAGAGGGCGCCTGCACCACGACACCCTCCCGCAGCACGTGGGCTGTGACCGGGTGCTGGGCTCCGACCTGCGGGAGGACAAGTGCCGGGTGTGTGGCGGGGACGGCAGCACCTGCGAGACCATCGAGGGCGTCTTCAGCCCAGCCCTGGCTGGGGCCGGTGAGCGCCCCTTCCGCCCACACCCCTCCACTCAGGCCAGAGGCCGGGGCAGGGCGGGTCCCATCAGCAGGCAGATCAATAACAGGCTGCAAGAGCCCCACGGATTAGCATTAAGTTTTGGGTGTCAGGCCCCCAAAGTCCTGAGGGCACAAAAGTGCCGCAGAGCAGGGTAGGGGTTCCCAGGGGAGGAGGTGTCGGGAAGTGGAGAAGCTGGGGGCGCGTCCAGGAGCAGGGTGCAGAGTGTGGGTTTCACCCCGGACAGGTCCCACAGGGATGTCGGGCAACCTGAGGACTGGGGTCCAGCGTGAGATCAGGGGAGACAGAAATCCACAGCCTGGGGCTGCTGGTTGGGCGACAGGAACACCTAGTCCACTGAAAGACGGCTGTGGGGGTCCCTAGGTGTGGAGGCACCTTATGCCAACTCCTGAAGTTCTGTAGAGACCACTGACCTCTTGGGGTGCAGAAACCCCTAAACACGGCACCGTGGGGGGTCCCGCCACAAAGGCAAGGGAGAGAGGAGGGCACGGGCATCAGGCCACGGGTGGGTGACGCGAGCTGTGCTCTCCAGGCTATGAGGATGTGGTGTGGATCCCTAAAGACTCCGTCCACATTTTCATCCAGGACCTGAACCTGTCCCTCAGTCACCTCGGTAAGCAGAGGTGGGCGAGGGGAGGTCGGGAGGAGTGCAGGTCACGCGTCAGCCTCTCACCCCTGTGCTGTCCCCAGCCCTGAAGGGCGACCAGGAGTCCCTGCTGCTAGAGGGGCTACCCGGGACCCAGCAGCCTCACCGCCTGCCTCTGGCTGGGACCACCTTTCACCTGCGCCCGGGCCCGAACCAGACCCACAGTCTAGAAGCCCTGGGGCCCATAAATGCCTCTCTCATCGTCATGGTAACGGGGGAGGGATGAAATGCGGGAGAACCTGGCGCCCTTTGGGAACCAGGGCGAAGACCTGACGCTGGCGATGCCCACGCCCCAGGTGCTGGCCCGGACGGAACTCCCCGCCCTTCGCTACCGCTTCAACGCGCCGATCGCCCGGGACACGCTGCCGCCCTACTCCTGGCACTACACGCCGTGGACCAAGTGCTCGGCTCAGTGCGCCGGCGGTGAGGCCGCGGGCGGGCGGGCGGGGGGGCCCGAGGGTCCCGGCCTCCGGGCTGACCCTGCCGCTCCCTCCCCAGGCAGCCAGGTGCAGGCGGCGGAGTGCCGCAACCAGCTGGACAGCTCGGCCGTCGCGCCCCACTACTGCAGCGCCCGCAGCAAGCTGCCCAAGAGGCAGCGCGCCTGCAACACGGAGCCCTGCCCGCCCGAGTGAGTGCGGCCGCCGGACGGTGGGCCCCGGGCAGCGGCGGGCCAGGGCGCGGCTGGTGACCGCGTTCGAGTGCCAGTGCGTGTGCTGTGGGCGCCGGGTCACAGGCCTCGGAGCGGGCGCCTCCCAGACCCAGGGGTCCCCGGGAGCCTGCGCGGCGCTGGGGCGCTTTGCCGAGCTCGCGGGCTTGGGGAGGGCGGGCCAGGGCTTGTGCCCACCGTGCCCACCGCGGCTCACACCGCCCTCCACAGCTGGGCTGTAGGAAACTGGTCGCGCTGCAGCCGCAGCTGTGACGCCGGCGTGCGCAGCCGCTCGGTCGTGTGCCAGCGCCGCGTGTCGGCGGCCGAGGAGAAGGCGCTGGACGACAGCGCGTGCCCACAGCCGCGCCCGCCGGTGCTGGAGGCGTGCCACGGCCCGGCCTGCCCGCCCGAGTGGGCCGCCCTGGACTGGTCCGAGGTCAGCCCCGCCCCCCGCGCGCCCCGCCCCGCCCCCGCCGCCCCCGCCGCCCCGCCCCTGAGCCGAGCCGCCTCGCCCCGCAGTGCACGCCCAGCTGCGGGCCCGGCCTGCGCCACCGCGTGGTGCTGTGCCAGAGCGCGGACCACCGCGCCACCTTGCCCGCCGCGCACTGCCCGCCCGCCGCCAAGCCGCCGGCCACCATGCGCTGCAACCTGCGCCGCTGCCCTCCCGCACGCTGGGTGGCCAGCGAGTGGGGCGAGGTAAGTGGGCGCCCCGGGGCAGGGCGGGGGGCGGGCGCCGGGCGCCGGCTCAGTCCCCGTCCCCGCAGTGCTCCGTGCAGTGCGGCCTGGGCCAGCAGCAGCGCACCGTGCACTGCACCAGCCACACCGGACAGCCGTCCCGCGAGTGCGCCGAGGCCCTGCGGCCGCCCGCCACTCAGCAGTGCGAGGCCAAGTGTGACAGCGCGCCGCCCGGGGACGGCCCCGAAGGTGGGTTGGCAATATTGGCCCAGCGCTTCAGAAAATGTGTAGCGGCCGCAGACTCTGCCCACCAAGTGGAAGCGGCACCCTTCCTTCCAAGTACGGCCACAAAGAATGGCTCCGGACGTGGCCAGGTGTGGGGAAAGAGACAAATTCGCCGTTTTTTGTTTTTTTTTAAATTAGTTATGCTTCTAGGATTGAACCCAGGACCTTCGCACTGAGCTACACTTACTCCCTTTTAAATACTTTTATTTTGAGATAGGGTCTAAGGCACTGCAGTGCCAAGGCTGGGTGGAACTTGGGACCCTCCTGGCTCGGGTTCCCAGAGTGCCAGTATTGCAGGTGAGCTCCAAGCTGGTGCTCAGTGTGTTAAGGAGAAAAACTTGAGCTTTGTCGCTGCATTGGTCCTGGGTGAAATTAAAGGGCCACCAGATAGATGCTGCTCTTGTTACTAACGTGGGAGAGCCGGACAGAGCTCTCCTAACGACATACATGCTGCTGTGAGCCCCCTTTGACAGTTGAGGAAATTGAGGCAGAGAGAATAGGAAGCATCAAGAAGGCGGCAGCTGCTCCTTGCGAATAGGGGCGCTGAGACTCTGTTTCCCCCTTTTTCTACCTGCCCTCCCCCAGAATGCAAGGATGTGAACAAGGTCGCCTACTGCCCCCTGGTGCTCAAATTTCAGTTCTGCAGCCGGTCCTACTTCCGCCAAATGTGCTGCAAAACTTGCCAGGGCCGCTAGGGGGTGCGCGGTACCTGGAGCCATTGCTGACCACAGGCTGAGAAAGACCCGGCCAAAGGGCCAGAGGGGATGGGAGCTGGGCATGAAGGCTGAGACGCAGGTGCGAGTTATTTATTGGGAACCCCTGCAGAGCCCTTGGCTGGAGGGATGGAGAGGGGCTGGCACCCCCAGGGACCCTCTTCACCCTTGACCCCCTCCATGGTGGGTCTGGGGGCAGCTGTTGGCCCTGGGCTCTTTGCACCCGCCTGCCTGCCCGCAGGAAGCCCCCCACCCCCTGATTGGAATCTACTGTGAAGAGTGGGGGATGGGGCGGGGCCTGCCAGTGCCCCGCCCCCAGCCCTGGCCTGCTGCCCTGCGCTAGGGGAGGGCCCTGTGCCTGCTATGGTGGAGGGGGCAGAGCACCCCCTCCCTGACACCCCAACCTCTGCCCAGCCTGTCCCAGGGGGACTCCAACATCCAGACCCCCCCCCAACATGGTGCTACAAGCCCACACACTCCTCTCGAGAAAGCCCTACATCAATAAAGTTCTGTCTTGTGTACATTTGCGTGCCCAGATGGTTTGTGTGTCTGCGTGCGTGTTAGGACCTGGAGGGTACCTAGCCCTCCCGGATCGTCCCAGGAACCTTCAGGGGACTTGCTCCAGTGCAAACGTGAACCCAGTCATTTTAGGATCAAAGTACAGCTTCTCACAGATTCACAAAACCGCACACCCGTTTCCCAGCAAATGGGGCCCCTGCCTGGTTCACGATGCTGAGAGCTTTTCAATTTTTAAGATTCTATTCGTGTATGCTAAGGGAGTCAGTAGACGTGCGTAACACATCTTAATTCTTTTTACAGCCCTTTCCCTCCCTCCCTCCATCTGCGGGTCCCCTTCCCACTTCCAAAAGCTCTATCTCCATTTCTTGTCGTCTTGTGTTTTCTATTTATGCTTTAGTTTTCTCAAATAAGAGGAGCCGTTCAGCTGTTTTATTTCACTCAATGTAACAGTTTCAAGGTGCACCCATTTTCCAACAAAGACTGAAGCTTATCCTTGTTTTCAGCTGTGTAGTACTCCACTGTGTGTACGTACACTTCCTATATCCATTCATCTGTTGACGGACCTCAGGCTGCTTCTGTGACTTGGCTATTCTGCCTTGTGCTGCTATAGATGTGTGTATGGGTGGATCACTGTGATACGATGTCATTATCTCATTTGCGAAGACGCCTAGAAGAGGAATAGCTGGGTGGAGAAGCATTTCTAATTCCACCTTTGAGGGAATCTCCACGCTGGTTTCTAGAGTGATTACACTAACGTACAGCCCCTCAACACACAGATTTAAGCGATTCTGAAAACTTGCTCAAGAAATTCAAGGAGACAGGGCCTTCCCAGAAGTGGCCACTAGGAGGCGCCACACCTTTATAAACCTCTAGGAGGCGGGTCCTCAGGCCTGGACCCCAGAGGGATTGCACGGATCCCTGCCTGGCCCTCACAGGTGCAGTGCTGCACAGCTGCCTTCTCCCTAGAGGTCGCGGAGGGGGACGACCTCTGAGGATGCTCATTTCCTCGACAGGAGATAGTGTGGATTCTGCTGATCCACCAAAGTTCAAAACGTGGGCAAGCTGGGCATGGTGGTGCATGTCAGCCCTGCACTTGGGAGGCTGAGGCAGGAGGATCCCTGCAAGTTCAAGGCCAGCCTGGACTGCATAGAGACCTGTCTCAGACTCCCCACACCCCAGAATGGGCTGGCACCTAAAGGGAGAGTCAGAGACCTCACTGCCATTAGAAGACAGGGAGACCAAGGCCCCCGGCAGGTGGCAAAGCTAGACGTGTTGATCCCACGGTGACAGCCATGGGACCAGCAGAGGCCGCTCTGGAGAAGAGGACTTTCTGGGCAGCTCAGAACTGGCACTTGCCCGCCCGGCTTGGAAGAGGAGACACAGCGGCCCACAGAGCCCAGGCTCCCTCCCGGCCCCGAGATGGGCTCCTGGGCCGGCCTGTGGCCTCTCCGCTCCTGCAGAGGCCCCGCGGCCTCCGGCCCTGCACCTCTGCGGCTGGGGCCCCGTCTCCCCGCCTCCCTCGGGGCCCAGCTTCCCTCCCCCGAGGCGCGGCCACTCCCGTCAAAGGAAGTGAGAGGGGCTGTTGCAAGAGGAACCGGGCGAGAGTCTGCGGCGCAGGTCATGCCCCAGCCGCCCCCAGGATCGCCGTGAAGATCGCTCGGGCGGCCGGTGAGCCCCGCCATGGTGAGTCCTGCGGGGCTCCGGGAGCGCAGAGAGGCGTCGGGCGGGTGCGCCGAGGACCTCCGTCCGGGGGGCGTGAGGGCAGGGCGGCCGGGCAGCCCCGTGCCCCGAGCGGGACCCCCGTGCACAGAGGGTGCCAGGGTGACCGGGGGCCAGGGACGGAGCCGGGGTCACCCCGAACGCGCACACAGACCCCAGCCCTCTCCTGGGGGGACCTCGCCTCCGCGCGTGCCTCAGCGGCCGCTTCCCTCTACCAGCCTCGACTTGCCGAGTGAGTCTCGTGCGGAGCGGTCCCTGGGGCTCGGGTGACACCCCAAGACCGATGGGCCCCGCCATTCCGAGCCCGCGGTGGGAGGGGCCGCGGGCAGAGGGCAGGCACAGCGTGGCTCCGTGGGGACAGTGTTTGTGCCCCAACCCCACGGCCGGGCGCAGCTGTGTGGACCTGAGTGCGCGGAGGGGGACGCCGGGGACACGCGGGCCCCCGCGCTGATGTGCTCAGCGAGGCGAGCTGGCGGCTGGCGGTCACCGCGGCCCCCGCCGCGAGGACACTTCGGCTTCACTCTCCGTCACTGCCGGGCGGCTGGCGCGTGTGGCCGGACGGACCGTGCTGGGTGCTCGGAGGCTTCAGCACGCTGAGCAGGGGAGGAGGGAGGCGGGCCGAGGCGGGAGGTGTGCTCCTGAGGAAGCCGTTTCCGAGAGCCAGGGACACACCAGGGACACACCAGGGACACACCGGGCATCGCTGGCCAACATGCTCCGGGGCGGGACACAGCGGGCCAGGCCGAGGCCGCAGAGCACCGAGGAGGAGAAGGGGAGGAAAGGAGGGCGAAACGAGGAGGGAGGGAGGGAGGGAGGGAGGGAGACGGAAGGAGGGAGAGAAGAAATAAACAGGAGGAAGGAGCGTAAGAGAAATAAAGAAAGGAGAGGAAGCGAGAGAAAGAAACTAAGGCATGAATGAATTGAAGGGAAGACAAGAGGAGAGACAGGAAAAGAGCAAAGAAAACACGGGAGAGAAAGAAAGAAGGAAGGAAGGAAGGAAGGAAGGAAGGAAGGAAGGAAAAGAGAAGCAAGGAGCGGGAGGGGTGCGCCCGAGAAGGGCCCCGGGACAGCGGGCCGCGGGGCGGGGCTGCAGCGCCCCAGGACTGCGATGCGCGACGTCCCGAGCGAGCGCAGCATTCGCAGTCAGCACCCGGTGGCTGCCAGCGGCAGAGCCCGCGCGCCGCAGGCCTTGGGGACAGGGTGGGTGGCAGGAATCTCACTCTCTCCAGCGCGCTCGGGGACCTGGCGGGTCGCAGCACGCACGCGCAGAACACCTGCTGTCGTGGAGGCGCCCGTGGGGCTGCTGGGGCTGCTGTTGGCCTCTGCAGGTGGATCTGGCCGTGGGCCGCCTGGGGGTCTGGGGGACGCCTTCCATGACAACTGCTTGGTGTTGCTTCCAGCCAGAAATCTCGGAGCTGGCGGGTGGGTGGAACGGCGGCCCAGATGGCAGGGTGTTGTTAACCTCATTTGCCGCTGGTAGCTGGATGTCGGGTCCTGCGATGGACCGTCACGGGGCAACGGGTCTCCGAAGACTTGGATGGGTGTGGGCCGCGTCCTGGCATGGCCGGCTGCTAACCGCCGCTGTCATTAACAGCGCTGTTCTTGCTTCCGGTTGTTGTGATAAAGGTCAGGGGTCTGTTGCTAGGGTTGCTGGCAGTGGGACTGGGGTGCCCATCGAGGACCCCAGACTCAGAGAGGCCGGGGCAGGAGGGTCAAAGTTCAAACACAGGCCTTACACTCACTGTGGGGAATAGATACAGAAACCTGACATCGCTTTTTAAAATTAATCTATTTTATACACATCAAGATCACAGTCGACACTGAAAATTTGTACCAGTACCCGACATGTTTTAAGTCTTATTTTTCCCATCTCCCTGCCCACCCTACAACCACCCCACCCCGGATATACACAAGCTTTGTTTTCTTTTTTTTTTTTTTTTTTTTTAGGTTTTTGGAGACAGGGTCTCGCTTTGTGGTTCAGGCTGGCCCTGAGCTCAGCCTCCAACTCACATCACAATCCTCCTGCCTCTGCCTCCCGGGTGCTGGGATTACAGGCGTGAGCCACCACACCCGGCACTGTGGTATGTGGTACTGGTTGCTGCTGGGTGTGGGTCACCACACCCACTATTGTTATGTGGTTACCGGGGAATCGAACCCGGGCCCTTGCGCTTGTGAGACCGGTGCTGGAACCACTGAGCTAACTCCCCGGCCCCTGTTTTCTTTTTTTTAACCATCACATTTTTCTGCACATTATATACCCCCTAACCCCTTTACCATTTGAATATTTTCTATTTCACAGTAATACTTTTCACATTAAAAGGGTATTTCATACACTCTAGAACTCCTTTCTATCTTCATACCAAAGAAAAGATACAGTACACATCTGTGACCTATTTATTTCACTTATGAGTATGTTCTCAAAGTACATCCATTTGAGTATAAATGACTCAAATTTATCATCTTTATGGCAAAGTAATATTCCATTTTATTTAAAAAACAAACATGGCTGGGGATTTAGCTCAGTGGTTCCGGTGCCTGCCTTGCAAGTGCAAGGACCCGGGTTCAATCCTTGGTAACCACATACAATACTGGGTGTGGAGACTCACGCCCAGCAGCAACCAGTACCACATACCACAGTGCCGGGCGTGGTGGCTCACGCCTGTAATCCCAGCACTCGGGAGGCAGAGGCAGGAGGATTGTGATGTGAGTTTGAGGCTGAGCTCAGGGCCAGCCTGAACCACAAAGCGAGATCCTGTCTCAAAAGAACAAACAAACAAACAAAAACCTACATCTTCCATATCCAGTCTCCAGTCGATGGGCGTTTGGGTTGTTTCCAAGATTTAGCAATAGCAGACTGAGCTGCTATGAACGTGGGTGCACGTATGTCGCTGTGGTATGGATCACACGTCTCTTGATTCCTTTTATTCCCCTCCCCCTCCTTCCCCCGCCCCTCCTGCTCATTTCCATCATCATCGACATTACTGTTCAGTTCATGTTTAGAACATACCGCGTCCACGCTCGCTGTGAGGTTTCGGTACGTGTACGGGACGCATCCTGAATCTTGTTACACCCCCGTCCCCTTGCTCCTCCTTTCTCTCGCCTTTGGTCTCTGGGCCTCCTTCCCCATTTGCAAAAGATCTTTTTGTGTCCTTCTATCCATCCTTTACAAGACACCATAAAGCATTTTAAGGACTA
The DNA here is from genome assembly GCA_004026965.1 of Petromus typicus. Lineage (NCBI taxonomy): Eukaryota > Metazoa > Chordata > Mammalia > Rodentia > Petromuridae > Petromus > Petromus typicus. The sequence continues at coordinate 14,557 of PVIR01016710.1, read as the reverse complement.
GGGATGCCGTTCCTCGGTGGGAAGGCCCTGGGTCCAAATTCCAGCACAAAAGACAAGGAGGTGGTGGTGGGTGATGCGGGAGGGCTAACGGATGAGTGCTGGTACGCGGTGCTGGCGCGGGAGTTCTTAGCAGGGTGTGAGGGGTGTAGAGGAGGGGTGTCAGAGAGGGGTGTGGCCGTTGTGAAGGTATTATCAGAAGCAGAGGGAGGCCACTGATGCGGGCCCTTGGTCCAGGGCCGGTGGCCATGAGACAGCAGATAGACAAGCTGAGAAGAATTTAGGAGGAAGAATCACAGCCAGGTGTGGCAGTGCTCACTCTGGGAAGCTGAGGCAGGAGGGTTACAAGTTGGGGCTAAGCCTAGACAACCTAGTGACTTAGTCAGCCCCTGTCTCAAAATAAAGGGTGAGGGTGTGGCTCAGCGAAAAGGCGGGAGTTCCATCCGAGACCGACAAAAGGGATTATTAAACCGTAACTGGTGAGAAGAAGGTTACACTGGATCAGGGACAGGAGGTGTGGGCCTAGGAGCCCGGCGGCCCAGCCCAGGGCCTCTTCGCAGTGCTGGAGGGGTGCGGCCGGCCTCCAGTGCAGCCAGTCAGGGCCCTCCCCAGGCGAAGATCCTCAGCTGTTGGCGGGAAACTGAGGCCCGCGCGCTGCGGGAGGCGCCTTGGGGTGCAGGGTGTGGCCCGGGCTGGTGAAGGCCGGGCGTGTGCAGCGCAGATCCGGCTCCAGCCGCAGCTCAGACTCCTGCAGGCGCGGCTCGGATTGCAGCGGAGCCGCAGGAAGGAAGTGGCAGTTTGCTGCTCTCCCGGCCAGGGCTGCGCTCATCTGCGCGGAACCTGCAGCCTGGCATGAGGAGCCCAATCTCCACCGCCCAGAATTGCAGCGCACACCCGCAGCGCGTCCTAACCCGGCCCTCGCTGCGCCTGCGTGGTTCTCGGGTTCAAAATAAGGAAACCGAGGCAGGAAGTTAGGCAAGCTGCTGTAAAAGCCAAAAGTGAAACAGGATTTTGACTCCATCACTACCCTGGCCGTGTTACTAACAACGCCCTTAGCTAGCCACAGAAACTGAGGCAGGAGATGTCCAAGTTCAAACCCAGACAAGGCAACTTACTAAGACTTGGTCTCAGAATAAAAAGTTTAAAAAGACAGGTGTGATGGCACACACCTGTCACCCGAGCACTCAGGAGGCTGAGGCAGGAGGATCACCAGGAGTTGAAGGCCAGCCTGGGCTACAGTGAGTGCAAGGCCAGCTTGAACTGCACAGTGAGACCTTCATCTTCAAAAAAAACAAAAAAATTTAAAAGGGCTCTGTGTTCAGTGCCTGGTACCATACACACACACACACACACACACACACACATACACACACTGCCACCTGGACCACAGCCTCCTCCTCTCTCGAGGTGACAGACCACACAGGAGGTGTGCGCTTACTACACACATCCTGCATCTGTTGGGTGACCCTACCCATTTCCCCATCTTCAGTTGGACATGAACTCTCTACTTAAGAAACTAGAGTCCCACTCTGGGGGAGGCTGAGGCAAAAGGATCACAAGTTCCAGCCCAGCCTGGCAACTTAAAGACTTCCGGGAGACCCTGTCTCAAAATTTTAAAATTAAGAAAAAGGCTGGGGAATGGAGCTCATGTCAAGGCCTCAGAGTGAATCTTCAGTAACTGGAAGAAGGGAAGGAGAGACAGAGAGGGAGGAAAAGAATAAGAAGGGCCGGGGATTTAGCTCAGTGGTTCTGGCGTCTGCCTGGCAAGCACGAGGTCCCGAGCTCGATCCCCGGTAACCACACATCACAGTGCCGGGCGTGGTGGCTCACGCCTGTCATCCCAGCACTCGGGAGGCAGAGGCAGGAGGATTGCTGTGATGTGAGTTGGAGGCTGAGCTAGGGCCAGCCTGAACCACAAAGCGAGACCCTGTCTCCAAAAAAAGAACTAAAAAAATAAAAAGAACGGGAGAGTACCATAGTGAGTCTCACACCCGCCCACAGCTCTCCAGACAGACCTGCCAGGTGGCAGAAGTCCTGACTGGCACCCCAGCCCAACATGGGCTCCCTGGGTAGCTGCTGCCACCTACAAGTAAGTGGCAGCTCAAGTCTCGCCGGCAGGCCTGTGTCTGCCTTCCTTGGCTCCCCAGGCTGGAAGTGCCTTTGCCACCCGCCCCCACCCCTCCTGGACCACAGCGTTCACAGCACCGAGGCTGGGCCAGCTGAGGGGGCCCCCGGGGGCTAAGACACCCCTCTGCGGCTGAAGAAGAACCCATCTCCCCCTCCCGCCCGCCACCTCCCATCTCCGGGTTTCACAAGGCCCGGCTGGTTGACTCAGCCCCGGCTTGTGGTCAGCTGTGACCGCGGCCTCTGGCTGTATCTGCCCCGAGGGAGGGACTCAGAAAGTTTCGCTTTGACTCCTGGAGACTCGGGAGCCACAGACCCTCGGCAGCAGGACAAAGGGGCATCTCATCCTCGTGTACTTCACCCATTCAAAGTCCACCCTGAGCAAGGCCATAACGGATCCATGTGACGGGCAGGGAAACTGAGGCTTGGAGAGGGCAGTGTCCTCCTCAGAGTGAACCCAGCCCATCATGCGGTGAAATTCCTGCCTAACCCTCCGCACACCCATGGAAAAAGCATGTGATCTTTATCATCAGCAGGAGCTGGGGTGTCAGGGGACCTGGATCTTCCGGGCCAGGTCGAGAGGCAGGAAGAGGAACTGAGGTCTGAGGGCCAGAAGAGGCCGTGGTTGCAGGCCAGACGCGGCTGCCTCCGGCCTCCACTCGCCAAGGGGAAGTAGCCTTTGATCTCCGCCCCACCCTGGGGCCGTGGCGCGGGACAGATGGGGCAGCGCTCAGGGAGCAGACGCAGAGCCAGCTTGACTCCCACCTGTCCATCTGGTCTGACTCGGAGCCCCAGGCCCAGCGTGTCCACTCCTGCTCTGCCGTGCTCCCACGGGGAGACCTCTGGGGAGCCGCACGGTCTCTGTCAGCTGTAGTTTTGTCTACTACAAAACAGACTCCCTCATCGAATGGAATGGGTCAGGTGCAGTGGCGCACACCTATCATCCAGAGCTCTGGGAGGCTGAGGCAGGAGGATTGCAAGTCTGAGCCCCAGGACTTAGCATACTGTCTCACAATAGTGGTAGTAATAGTAATAATAATGATAATAAGGACTGGGGAGGTAGCTCAGGGCAAAGGCCCTGGGTTTAAGCCTTGGTGCCAGAGAGAGAGAGAATATAAATAAATGAAATTAATTCAGTTCTTAAAAAGCCTAGACCAGCCAGGTGTGGTGGCTCATTCCTGTAATCCCAGCACTCAGGAGGCAGAGGCAAGAGGATTGTCACAAGTTCAAGGCCAGCCTGGGCTACCTGGTGAGCTCAGGGTTAGCCTGAACTACAAAGCCAGACTTTTTCTCAAAAAACTAAAAAAATAAAAAATAAAAAAGCTTAGTCCAGGCAGGGCTAACAGTGAACGCCCATATGCCAGCTACTTGGGGGGCTAAGACAGGAAGATCAAAAGTTCAAGGACAGACAACTTAGCAACACCCTGGGTCAGGACGTAAAAATGCACAGGCTGTGGGTGCAGCTCGGCCCAGGACGAGCCCTCAGTCCGCCGGAGCCTGGGGCTGCATCCCGAGTTCTCGCAGCGACATAAGCCCATTGCACAGACTGGCAGACTAGAGGCCGGAGCGGAACTGCTGGGTGTCACCTCCAGCGGTGGTTGTTTACTGCCCTTCCCCTCAGGACCCACCCCGAGCTCCTCAGAGAAGGAAGCCACATCCTGTCCCCCAGCCGCTCACGTAGCGGTCCTCGTCCAGCCATGCAGGCCCAGTACCCTCAGCTCAGGGACAGAGCAGCCCCCTCCCCTCCCGCCAGGCCCGCGGCAATGCCACCTGCTCCCGTGGTCCTCATCTGTCCCCAACAGCAGTCCTGGGCTCCCCATCATGAAAACAGGAAATGCCCCCCCAGCCGCTTCCTCCTCCTCTCAGCCAGGCTGGCTGAGAACCTCCTTCCCGCTGTCCTCCTGTCCTTCCAGACCTCCCTTCGAAGTCACCATTCTGGGGCCAGGCTGAGTCAGCGTCAGTGGGTCCCTCCCATCTGCGGCCCCCCGACCTCCCCACTCCCCGCTGCCCACAGCCAGCACCCTCCCTCACAGGGCTGGGATCCCACCCGGCCCCCACACTAGCCAGGCTCACCCACTGAGCCACACCCCAGCCCGGCCCCCCAGCTAAGCCCCTGGGAATCCCCAGCATCCAGATGCCCAGAGTTACAAAAAAAACATACCGTGTGCCGTCATCCCAGACCTAGCCTGGGCAAAAAATAAAGACTAACTGGGCAAAAATAAAAATAAAAGGCCTGGAGATATAGTTCAGCCCCAGCACCACAAACACACACACACACACACACACACACACACAGGCTGAGTGCACCTAGTCTAAGCATATGAAATCCAAAATGCTCCAAAATATGATGGCATCTGGCCAGGCGTGGTGGCTCACGCCTGTAATCCCAGCACTCGGGAGGCAGAGGCAGGAGGATTGCTGTGATGTGAGTTGGAGGCTGAGCTCAGGGCCAGCCTGAACCACAAAGCAAGACCCTGTCTCAAAAAAAAAAAAAAAAAAAAACATATTCAGCAAAATCTGATGGCATCTGAATGCTGACTGACATTACAAGTAGGAAATTCCACATCCGAACCCAGGCCATAGGAAAACTTCAGGTCCGCTGAAAATAATACATAAAATGACCTATACTACACATCGGTAAATATGAAAGATACACAGGGTGTATATAAAATTTTTTTTTTCTTTTTATAACACTGACCTTTCACACTGAGCCATATCCCAGGCCTTTTATTGATGTTATTTTGAAACAGGGTCTTGTTAAGTCAGTAAATAGCTGAGCCTTGCAACTCTCCTGCCTCAGCCCCTGCATGAGACATTGGGGGAACATCTATCTGTAAATCATAATAGATTCAGTTTCCAGCACCCAGGGGGAGCTCCAGAATTCTTTGTGGATTTGCAGGGCGCACATCTGTGATTCCAGCACTCGGGAGGCTGAGGCAGGAGGATCACCAGGAGTTCAAAGCCAATCTGGACTACATAACAAGCCTGTCTCTAAAGAATCAAAAAGCAAACAAACAAACAAACAAAAACCACTCTATTTCCTGGGGACTTGGGCTGATATTGGTGACCCAACTGCCACGTACCACACCCTCAAAGTCAGGCATGCCACAGCTATTTCATAAAGTCACTTTTAAATGCCACTTCAGCTAGATAGGGCCACTACCCCTACATTGCCCTGTTGCTCAAATCAGTAAGATCCTAGGCTTGGAAGATTGCGCTGTTTCCCCTGCTTTATAGATGGGGCAATTGAGGCTCATAGAAATATTGTTACGTAGCCAGTATATGCTATTATATTTTATGTACTATTTTCAGTGGACCTATATAATATGCCGTTACATAGCCCGTATTAGAATCCAGATCTATGCCCACACTGAAGGTGGGGTCCATTCAATACCAATGGGCAATCCTCAGCAAGCCTCCCCACTGCTGGACCTCAGCATGCCCCGAATCTGAGCACGCCCGTTCCACCCTGTGGCTCCAAGCCTCCCGTGCATGGACACGGCCTCATCCCCCGAGCCGTGTTCACCCTCCTCCTGATCCTGCTCGTACCCTTTCTGACCCACACCCCATCTCCTTTTCCTGGAACCTGCTAACCCATGTGGGCCCTGTTTCAAGACTTCGCTTTGATTTCTAGCATCTTTTGCTTAGGGGTTTTCCTCTGAAGCTGGTTCCTTTAGCAGCGTCGCTGGTATTAGGGTCTGAGGCCTTTGCATTGAGCCACACACCCAGGAGTTGTTTTTTGTTTTAAAACAAGGTCTTTCTGAGTCACTAAGTTGAGTTGGAACTTGGAACCCTCCTGCCTCAGCCTCCCAGAGTGCAGGATGACAGTCATGTGTCGCCACACGTGGCTAAAGCTGAGTTCTTCTCTTTGTCTTGTTCACCCCATGGAGCTAAGAAAGGTCTCCGGCCCAGTCCACACCTCCTGAAGCCCGCGTCTGGGAGGAGGACTTCCCTGGACCCGGGTTGGCCCTGGCCCTGGCATGGCCTGGCCCCTCCCCAGAGTCCTGGAGATGGCGGGGCTCGCAGCTGTCCCATGTCCCCACCCGCAGGGCAGCAAGGAGCGCTTCCACTGGCAGAGCCACAACGTGAAGCAGAGCGGTGTGGACGACATGGTGCTGCTGCCCCAGATCACGGAGGACGCCATCGTGAGCAACCTCCGCAAGCGCTTCATGGACGACTACATCTTTGTATCCCGGACCGAAGGTGGGGTGGGAGGGCGGAGGAGCAGAAGGACGTGCAGGGCAACAGAGAGACGCTCCTTTGGTCCCTAGCCGTGGGGCCACGGAACCAGGCCACACAGCAGGAGGAACTTAGCGCCTCCTGTCGGATCACAAGGGTTAGATTCTCAGAGGTGCGAGACACCCCCCCACTACTGCGAATGGCGCATGCGCTGGGCCTAGAGCGCGCCTGCCCTACTGTAAATAGCACCTGCGCCCGCCCTAGTGTGAATAGCGCATGCGCTGGGCCTAGGGCGCGCCCCTGTGCAAACTGCGCATGCTCCAGGCCTAGGGCGTGTGCTCCTGCAGTGTACTCTGCTGCGCCTGCAGGTGGAAACACTGTCTTGCACAAAAGTGATGCTGGGTTCCAAAATAGATTGGGGGTCCTGGGTTGGCAGGGCGGAGGACCAATGAAATGACAACATGCTCTGGCTACTCCTACCCGCAGCAGCTCAGCTGCAGAGCATTCTGCCCCCGGTTTCTGGATACAACCCTCTCCTCTTCCTCCTCTTCCTCTACCTGGTACTAGGGATTGAACAAGACCTTCACATCAAGCTATATCTCCGGCCCTTTTCTTATTCCTTTTATTTTTTTGTTTTAAGAAAGGTCTTGCTGGGCTGGGGATTCAGCTCAGTGGTGACTCACTCCTGTAATCCCAGCACTCGGGAAGCAGAGGCAGGAGGATTGCTGAGTTCAAGGCTAAATTCAGGACCAGCCTGAACTACATAGTGAGACTTTGTCTCAAAAAAAAAAGAAAGAAAGAAAGGTCTTGCTAAGTTGCCCGGTGTGGGCTTGAATCTTAGTTCTCCTTGCTCAGCCTCCCAGAGTGCCGGGATGGCGATGGTGTCCCAGATTTCCTGAGTGCCTGGAGGTGCCCGAGTGCCTCCATCTCTGCCCAGCCATGGGCCCTGGGAGGCCGCGTGGGAACAGCCTGAGGGGTCAGGGCTCCTCCAGGGACTCGGCAGATGCTGCACTGGCCTTAACCGCCTCCCAGACCTACATTGGCCCCGTGCTCATCTCTGTAAATCCTTTCAAGCAGATGCCCTACTTCACAGACCGTGAGATCGACCTCTACCAGGGCGCGGTGAGCCGGGGCTGGGCGGGAGGAAAGAGCCCTAGACTCGGCCTGGCCCGGGCTGAGCCCTGACCTCCCCCACAGGCGCAGTATGAGAACCCTCCACACATATACGCCCTCACCGACAACATGTACCGGAGCATGCTCATCGACTGTGAGAACCAGTGCGTCATCATCAGGTCCGGCGGGGCCTCCGGACCTCCGGCCCAGGGGCCCGGGCAGTCAGAGTCCCCACTTCCGCCGGGGTGTTTGCCTGAACTCCGGGTGCACACGGAGGCTCCCTGCCCCTGTCTGTAGCAGCCCCAGCCCCGTCTTACTTTCCCAGCACCATTGACTCCTGATACATTTTATGTATCCACTCTGTGGCTGTTCATCTCTTCCTTCTTAATGCCAGCACCACGAGGGCAGGGATTTCTGTCTGTCTTGTTCTCCATGGAAGAGTGAACCTAGGACAGAGCGTGGCACAGGCTCGATGGGTGGATGACGGATGGCCGGGTGTCCAGAGGCCCTTCCCGCCGTCCTTACACATTGATCATTCCTTCCTCCATCTCCCCCAGTGGCGAGAGTGGAGCTGGGAAGACAGTAGCGGCCAAGTACATCATGGGCTACATCTCCAAGGTGTCTGGTGGGGGAGAGAAAGTGCAGGTGAGGATGGAGCAGGAGGACAGGCTGGGCTGGGTCTCCCCCAGCTGCCCGTGGTTCAGCCCCCGCCTGCAGCCCGCCTGACTCAGACTGACCTCTCCCCCCAGCACGTCAAGGACATCATCTTGCAGTCCAACCCTCTGCTGGAGGCCTTCGGCAATGCCAAGACTGTGCGCAACAACAACTCCAGCCGTTTTGTGAGTCACGGTACAACCCCAGCTACACACACACACACACACACACACACACACACACACACACACACACAATTTTGTCAGTCTTAGGAAATGCGCCAGGAAGCACCTACTTCTGAATGGGAGACTCACTTTCTGGTTTTGGTCCATTTGGAAGAAGGTCCCCCACTGGAATGACTGGAGCTGCCATGACACCTCTGTGTAACATCTGTAAATGTCCCCTTTCACATTTCAGGTCCAGTTTATTCCCTCATCCATTCTTTCTTTCAGCAAATAGTGTTTGTGCTTTTTATGTGTTTGTGTGTGTCAGGGGCTATGCGTGACCCAGGAGAAAACGGGATGGGAAAGTAGACCTGGGTTTATGACCCAATTCTGGCACTATTTAACCATGCAGCCTAGATGAAAAAAAAAATGATGTAATCTACTGAGGTTCTGATATTTTCTCATCCCTAAAATGATGTTGGTGTTAATATCCATCTCATAGACCTCAGTAGTTTCAGTACAGTGTCTGTATGTGAAAATGGTCTAACCAATTCCATTCATTAATAAATTTTTATTTCCTAAATATTCTTATACTATTTTAAGGGTTATTTATTTATTTATTTTTAAGAGAATCTTTGTAGCTCAAGCCAGCTTGCAACTCACAGAAATCCTCCTGCCTCTGCCTCCCAAGTGCTGGGATGACAGGCATGAGCCACCATGCCCAGCACTGTGGTATGTGGTGCTGATTGCTGCTGGGCATGAGTCTCCACACCCAGTATTGTATGTAGTTACCGGGGATGGAACCCGGGCCCTTGCACTTGCAAAGCAAGCGCCGGAACCACTGAGCTTAATCCCCAGCCTTTAAGTCTATTTTTTATACAATTACATTTTAAGTATTTGTCCTGTGTACTCTATTTTTTCTAACAGAAGTTGAAAGAATATCACCCTGAGCACCTGTGTGCCCACCTCTTAGAATCTCATCGTTAAAGTTTTACTGTATAGGTTGAGCCCACCTAATCTGAAAACCTAAAATTCTCCAAAATTCAAAAGCTTTTGTACACCATCATGAGGCTGCAAGTAAAGACTCCACCCTGGCTATGTATGGCCAAAGTAAGAATGCAAGTGCTCTCCAAAGAGCGCATAAAATTACCTCCAAAGGCGTGTCAGATGTATGTGAAATATGATGAGATTCCACGTTGAGACCAGGGGACCATTCCCAGGACGCCCCATCCTACGGGAGCGAATCTTTCCAATTTAAAATAGGAAACATTTCTGATCTCAGGTATTTTTGCAAGAGACTCAACCTCTCCTTGTTGTACACAGCTCCATCCACTAATATCATTTTATCGATATGTCATAATTCTACACATTTATGGAGACCATTTTATTTTTGATTCACTGCAAAGTAACCAGTAACCTACCCTTCCTCAAAAAAAGTCAGACAATTATTGTCCAATACAATTTTCAGCTTTTAGTTCTTTGTTTCTTCTTCTATTTCTTGGTGTTTTTTAACCAGTCTTCTGTTTGTATTTTGCCACGTACCATAGTGGTTTTACCCAGTCTGGAGCTCTGTGTAAATGGAACCATATAATACCTGCTTTCAAACTGTTAATACACACAGACACAGAAACAGTCCTCAACGCACACATGGTTTATGTTCTGCAGTTTCAGCCTGTGGTAGAATAAGTAGTTGTTACATGTTAACAGTGTTTACTTGTACAGGATAGGTGCTTTGTATTGTTACAAGATGGAGCTGGGTACAAAAGTAGAAAGGGGAAGTCGGGGAGCTTTTCCAACCTCCAACCTCTGGCCAGGGCAGAACCCAGATGATATCAGAGATCAAATAAGGGCCACAGGGGACACTTGTCCGGGCTCAGGGAGAGCACAGCATAGACGCCAAGGACTGTTCAAGTCTGTAGCATCGCTCAGACACATGACAGTCTGTGTTATGTCAGAGGGACGTGGGAATTGATCAATAACATGTGACAAGCATGCCAGGCAGGTGGCACACACTTGCAATCCCAGCACGTGGGAGGCTGAGGCAGGAGGATCACCATGAGTTTGAGGCCAACCCGGGCTACACAGTGAGACTTTGTCATGTATCCAGGGCTGGATGCTTCAAGGGAGAACTTGGGAGGGCGCTGCCTGAGCTGAGCTCGAGGGAAGCAGCTGGGCAGAGGGGACAGGGCAGGCAGTCAGCAGGAGAACCGCTGCTTATGGCTAGGAAGAGCAGAGAGTTCCTACTCATCAGACGAACCCTAAGCCTTGCCCAGCTGCACCCTGGGACCCTGGCTGACGAGGCGCTCTGGGGTGCAGGGCAAGTACTTTGAGATCCAGTTCAGCCGTGGCGGGGAGCCAGATGGGGGCAGGATCTCCAACTTCTTGCTGGAAAAGTCACGTGTGGTCATGCAGAATGAGAATGAGAGGAACTTCCACATCTACTACCAGGTACAGGGTGGGGCAGGGCGGGAAGTGGGCTAGGCACGGCCCCACAAGGCCGGCCCCAGACTCATGAGCGTTTCAACTGTCCAGCTGCTGGAAGGGGCCTCCCAGGAGCAGCGCCAGAACCTGGGGCTCATGACACCCGATTACTATTACTACCTCAACCAGTCAGACACCTACAAGGTGGACGGCACCGACGACCGCAGTGACTTCAGTGAGACCCTGGTGAGCATTTCCAGGAATCCCTCGGGTTACAAACCAGGCAAAAGAAGCCCAGAGAGGGGCAGGGGTAGAGCCAGGTCACCCAGCCAAAGGAGGTCTGACGCAGCTGCCGCGCTGAGCCCTTCCGCGGCCCCAGGACCTGACCCTGGAGCAGGGCACAGGCCAAGGCAGAAGGCACAGCTCTGATCCCGTGGTGCCCGCAGAGTGCCATGCAGGTCATTGGGATCCCAGCCAGCATCCAGCAGCTGGTCCTGCAGCTCGTAGCCGGGATCTTACACCTGGGCAACATCAGCTTCTGCGAAGAGGGGAACTACGCCCGCGTGGAGAGCACAGATCGTGAGTGAAGTGCGGGGAGGGAGGCCGAGGCCACAGAGGAGGATGGAGAGGGGCACACGCCCGCGCGAATCCCAGCACCCTGACCAGCTGCCCCTTTGCCGGCAGTCCTGGCTTTTCCCGCCTACCTGCTGGGCATCAACAGCAGCCGGCTGCAAGAGAAGTTGACCAGCCGCAAGATGGACAGTCGCTGGGGCGGACGCAGCGAGTCCATCGACGTGACCCTCAATGTGGAGCAGGCGGCGTACACCCGCGACGCGCTGGCCAAGGGGCTCTACGCCCGCCTCTTCGACTTCCTGGTGGAGGCGAGTGGGACCAGGGCGAGGGCTGCAGGGTGGCCTCGGACCAGCCAAGTGGGGCAACTGTCACGGTATCCGCGCTTCCTGGCCGGGGCGAGGGCGGGGGCTTTCCACGTGGGTAGCTGTACATCCGGTGGAAGATATCGGTGGGATCAGGGTGAGAAGCACCGTCTCCATTACTTCCCTCCTTGTTGGGACAAAATACCCAACACCCGCCACGCAGGAAGCAGAGATTTATTTTGTCTCAATATCCACGGCAGAGGGGCCTGGAGGAGGAGACAGGAGGGAGGGAGTGAATGAAGGAAGGGCCCAGAGCGTGAGAAAAATCCTACCAGGCCACGCCCCCCGTGACACCTCTTCCAATCACATCCCACCTCCTAAGAGCACGTGACGCTCAGCCCGTCTAATCCAATCACCTTCCAGAGAGCAGGGCCAATGAGCAGAGGAGGCTCTCGGGTGTCTAGATACCAACCCCAGCAGATACATTTGGGGGCCACGCGGGAGGTTGTCAAAGAGGGAAAGCGATGGATGATGGGCCGTGGCTGGAGAACAGGATGCGCCAGAGCCAAGAATTATCACAACAGAGCCTGGGACTTAGCTCAGTGGTTCCGGCGCCTGTCTTGCTAGCGCAAGGGCCTGGGTTCGATCACGCAGTAACCACATACCATACTGTGCGTGGACACTCACGCCCGGCAGCAATCAGTACCGCATAGCACAGTGCCGGGCGTGGTGGCTCACGCCTGTCATCCCAGCACTAGCAGAGGCAGGAGGATTGCTCTGAATTAGAGGCTGAATTCAGGACTTTAGACCCTGTCTAAAAAAAGACAAAAAACAAACAAACAAAAAAGAATTATCACGACAGCAGCAAAGGTTGTGTTGAACTCTGCGCACGGCCTCCAGGGCTTTCTGTGCGCAGCCATCTGCCAGCCTCAGAAAAGGCTAAGGTACACACTGAGCATGCGAAAGCGCACACCTCGGAAAATGCTCCAAAATCCAAAGCTTTTGAGCACCCACAGGACACCACAAGTGGGAAATTCCAACCCTAACCTCCCAGACAGGGGTTGAGGTTAAAATGTAGGTGCAAAAAAAAATTTTTTAAATGAAAATAAATAAATACATAAATAAAATGTAGGTGCAGAGTGGGTGCGACGGTGCACACGCCTGTCGTCTCCGCAGTACCCGGGGGAATAAACACAGGTACATTCAAAGTGATATATAAAATGAGCTTCAGATACGGCAAATATTGATAAACGCTGGGTCTACGTAGTAATAAAATTAAGTGACATTCGGATACTGTGTATCATGTGTATGTGCACCACGAATGAACTGGGTTCTATTCCCCAAGACATCTATTTACCTGTAATACCAACTTCCTGCTGTGTTCAATCGTTTTAGAGATAAGAAAATAGAGGCACACACCGGTCAAATGGCAGAGCTAGTTCCTAAGTCCTCAGCCCTCCAACACTTGGGGTTTTTTTTTCCTGGGTGCTAAGGGGAAAGTGAGGGATTCAAGGCAACAAAAGAACTAATGAGAGGCGACACAGCTCACGCTCACGTACTTGACTAAGAGCTTAGGAAGAGGGTGGTGAGGTGGGGTGCCCCCTGGTACACACCTTTAATCCCAGCCATTTGGGAGGCTGAAGCTGGAAGATCCCAAGTTCAAGGCCAGTCTGGGAAACTTAGGCACTGTCTCATAATTTCAAGAATAAATTAAAAGAAGCAGCAGTGTAGCTCAGCAGTAGAAGACCTCGCTGGCATGTGAGGCGCTGGGCTCCACCCACAGAACTGACAGGGAGGAGGGCGGAGGGTGGCGTAGGGTGACCTGCTGCCCACCTTCTGCAGGCCATCAACCGCGCCATGCAGAAGCCTCGGGAGGAATACAGCATCGGAGTGCTTGACATCTATGGCTTCGAGATCTTCCAGGTCCGGGCACTGTGCCCAGCCCCGACCCACACCCTGCCCTTCCTGCGTCCTCGGGCTGCCCGTGGCCACCTAGGCCTCGAGACCAGCGTGCTCATCAAGGACCTTTCCTCCCTCGGCAGAAAAACGGCTTCGAGCAATTCTGCATCAACTTTGTCAACGAAAAGTTGCAGCAGATCTTCATCGAGCTCACGCTGAAGGCCGAGCAGGTGGGCGGGGCACTCGGGGGTCAGGTGGGAGCCACAGGGCCATGCCAGCGTCCTGTCCCACACCGCTCTGCTTTCCTATTGTTATCAACTTTCCCTCACTGTAATGAAACGCCGAGGTGATCAGCTTATAGAGAAAAGGTTTGTGCAGACTTTGGAGACTATGGTCCAAGATCCAGCAGACCTTGGCTTCAGGCCTCTGGGGGGTGCCAGGTGGCAATGGCAAGGGCTGCCTGAAGGAACAGCCTGTCCACCTTGTGCCAAGGGAGGTGAAGGGGAGAAGGGGAGGGGCCAGAGCCATCCAATCCCCTGCAAGGCCACGCCCCCAACGACCTAAGGCGCTTCCGCCAGGCCCCACACCCGGACCCTGCACACACAGACCTTGGGGTCCTATGCAACATCCAAACGTAGCACCTGCCCAGACTCCACAGCAAGATTTCCCTCTGCGTGTAAATTCTGGACAGGGCTGGTCAACAGCCTCGAGGCGCATTCACCCAGCAGTGACTGAGTGCAGATCAGGAACCTATTGCTCAGCTACTTAGGAGGCTGAGCCATGAGGGTTAGTCAAGCCCGTCATTTTGATCTTAAGACAACAAAGCAAGACCCATCTGGTGAAGGCAGACAGGATTCTGGGGTGTAGTTCAGAAGTGGACACTCTCCCAAAAGCCACGAGGCTCTGACCCCCAGCACTGTTCCCCTACAAAAAAAATCCTGCCGTTCGATTTTGCCTCCCCCAGAAGCAGAACCCTCGGCCAGGATTCAGAAGCGAATGGTTTTCCCGGGAGGTGTTTCCCAGAGGCCCCCAAAAGGGCAATGGGGGTGGGAGACAGATTTAAACTCAGTTTTAAAAGCCGACACGAGGAGGCCAGGCCGTTCATCCCGGCTGCTGTTGGCTGTGGTCAGA